>VHKM01000796.1:170000-442376 GCA_007210695.1 Neogobius melanostomus | reverse complement strand
ATCTGTTTTAGAGCCTTCTCTGTGCTTAGAGCCTTCTCTGTTTAGAGCCTTCTCTGTGTAGGGCCTCTCTGTTTAGGCCTTTCTCTGTTTAGAGCCTTCTCTGTTTTTAGAGCTTCCTGTGTTAGAGCTTCTCTGTTTAGAGCCTTCTCTGTGTTAGAGCCTTCTCTGTTTTAGAGCCTTCTCTGGGTGTTAGAGCCTTCTCTGTTTGTAGAGCCTTCTCTGGTAGAGCCTTCTCTGTGTTAGCAGCCTTTCTCTGTGTTAGAGCCTTTCTCTGTGTTAGACCTCTCTGTATTTAGAGCCTTCTCTGTGTTAGAGCCTTCTCTGTTTAAGACCTTCTCTGTTGTAGAGCCTTCTCTGTGTTAGAGCCTTTTCTCTGTGTTAAGCCTTTCTCTGTGTTAGAGCTTTCTGTGTTAGAGCTCTCTCTGTTTTAGAGCCTTCTCTGTGTAGAGCCTTTTCTCTGTTTTAGAGCCTTCTCTGTTGTTAGAGCCCTCTGTTAGAGCCTTCTCTGTGTTAGAGCCTTCTCTGTTTGTAGAGTCTTCTCTGTTTTAGAGCCTTCTCTTGTGTTAGAGCCTTCTCTGTGTTAGAGCCTTCTCTGTGTTAAGAGCCTTCTCTGTTTAGAGCCTTCTCTGCTGTTAGAGCCTTCCTCGTGTAGGAATTCTTCTCTGTGTTAGAGCCTTCTCTGTGTTAGGCCTTCTCTGTTTAGAGCCTTCTCTGTTTTAGAGCTTCTCTGTTTTAGAGCCTTTCTCTGTGGTTAGAGCGCTTCTCTGTTAAAGGGAGCCTTCTCTGTGTTAGGGGGCCTTCTCTGTTGTAGGCCTTCTCTGTGTAGAGCCTTCTCTGTGTTAGAGCCTTCTCTGTTGTAGAGCCCTTCCCTGTTTTTAGAGCCTTCTCTGTGTTAGAGCCTTCTCTTGTGTTAAGGCCTTCTCTGTGTTAGAGCCTTCTCGTTGTAGAGTCTCTCTGTTTTAGAGCCTTCTCTGTGTTAGAGCCTTCTCTGTGTTAGAGCCTTCTCTGTTTGAGCCTTTCTCTGTGTTTAGAGCCTTCTCTTTTAGCCTTCTCTGTGTTAGAGCCTTCTCTGTTGGTAGAGTCTCTCTGTTTAGAGCCTTCTCTGTTGTTAGAGCCTTTCTCTGTGTTAGAGCCTTCTCCTGTTTAGAGCCTTCTCTGTTTTAGATCCTTCTCTGTGTTAGAGCCTTCTCTGTTTTAGAGCCTTCTTGTGTTAGAAGCCTTCTCTGTTTTAGAGCCTTCTCTGTGTTACAGCTCTCTGTGTTAGAGCCTCTCTGTGTTTAGAGCCTTCTCTGTGTTAGGCCTCTCTGTTTTAGAGCCTTCTCTGTTTAGAGCCTTCTCTGTGTTAGACTCTTGTTTTAGAGCCTTCTCTGTTTTAGAGCCTTCTCTGTGTTAGAGCCTCTCTGTTTTTAGAGCCTCTCTGTGTTAGAAGCCCTTCTCTGTTTTAGAGCCTTCTCTGTTTTAGAGCCTTCTCTGCTGTTTAGAGCCTTCTCTGTTTAGAGCCTTCTCTGTTAGAGCCTTCTTTTTTAGAGCCTTCGTCCTGTTTTAGAGCCTTCTCTGTGTTAGACTTCTCTGTTTTAAGCCTTCTTCTGTGTAGAGCCCTTTCTCTGTTTAGAGCTTTCTCGTGTTAGAGCCTTCTCATGTTTTAGAGCCTTCTCTGTTTTAGAGCCTTCCTGTTAGAGCCTTCTCTGTGTCTAGAGCACGTCTCTGTTTTAGAGGCCTTCTCTTGTTTTAGAGCCTTCTCTGTGTTAGAGCCTTCTCTGTTGTAGAGCCTTCTTCTGTGTTAGAGCCTTCTTTGGTTTTAGAGCCTTCTCCTGTTTTAGAGCCTTCTCTGTTTTAGAGCCCTTCTCTGTGTTAGAGCCTTCTCTGTTTTTAGAGCCTCTCTGTTTTAAGCCTTCTCTGTTGTTAGAGCCTTCTCTGTGTTTAGAAGCCTTCTCTGTTTTTAGACTCTTCTCTGTTTAGAAAGCCTTCTCTGTGTTAGAGCCTCTCTGTTTTAGAGCGCTTCTCTGTGTTAGAGCCTTCTCTGTTGTTAGAGCCTTCTCTGTTTTAGAGCCTTCTCTGTTTAGAGCCTTCTCTGTTTTGAGCCTTCTCTGTTTTAGAGCCTTCTCTGTGTTAGAGCCTTCTCTGTGTTAGGCCTTCTCTGTTGTAGAGCCTCTCTGTGTTTAGAGCCTTCTCTGTTTTTAGAGCCTTCTCTGTGTTGAGCCTTCTCTGTGTTAGAGCCTTCTCTGTTTTTAGAGCCTTCTCTGTTGTAGAGCCTTCTCGTGTTGGAGCCTTCTTTGTGTTAGAGCCTTCTCTGTTGAGAGCCTTCTCTGTGTTAGAGCCTTCTCTGTTTTTAAGAGCTCTCTGTGTTAGAGCCTTTTCTGTGTTAGAGCCTTCTCTTTAGAGCCTTCTCTGTGTAGAGCCTTCTCTGTGTATAGAGCCTTCTCTGTTTTAGAGCCTTCTCTGTTAGAGCCTTCTCTGTTTGAGCCTTCTTGTTTAGAGCCTTTCTGTGTTAGGCCTCTCTGTGTTAGAGCCTTCTCTGTTTAGAGCTTCTCTTTTTTAGAGCCTTCTCTGTTTTAGAGCCCTTCTCTGTGTAGAGCCTTCTCTGTTTTAGAGCCTTCTCTGTTTTTTAGAGCCTTCTCTTGTTTTAGAGCTTTCTCTGTTTTGAGCCTTCTCTGTTTAGAGCCTTCTCTGTGTTAGAGCCTTCTCTGTGTTAAGACTCTCTGTCTGTGACCCTTCTCTGTGTTAGAGCCTTCTCTGTTTAGAGCCTTCTCTAGTGTTAGAGCCCCTTCTCTGTGTTAGGAGCCTCTCTGTTTTAGAGCTTCTCTGTTGTAAGAGCCTTCTCTGTGTTGGAGCCTTCTTTGTGTTAGAGCCTTCTCTGTTGTAGAGCCTTCTCTGTTGTTAAGCCTTCTTGTTTAGAGCCTTCTCTGTGTTGAGCTTTTCTTGTTAGGAGCCTTCTCTGTTTTAGAGCCTTCCTCTTGTAAGCTTCTCTGTTGTTAGGAGCCTTCTCTGTTTTAGAGCCTTCTCTGTTTTAGAGCCTTCTCTGTTTTAGAGCCTTCTCTGGTTTAGAGCCTTCCTGTGTTAGAGCCTTCTCTGTGTTAGAGCCTTCTCTGTTTAAGCCTTCTCTGTTTAGAGCCTTCTCTGTGTTAGAGGCCTTCTCTGGTTAGAGCCTTCTCTGTGTAGAGCCTTCTCTGTGTTAGAGCCTTTCTCTGTTTTAGAGCCTTCTCTGTGTTAGAGTCCTTCTCTGTTTTAGAGCCTTCTCTCTTTTAGAAGCCTTCTCTGTCGTTTAAGAGCTTTCTCTGTTGTAGAGCTTCTCTGTTTTAGAGCCTTCTCTGTTAGAGCCTTCTACTGTTAGACCTTCTCTGTGTTAGAGCCTTCATCTGTGTTTAAGAGCCTTCTCTTGTTTTAGAGCCTTCTCTTGTTAGAGCCTTCTCTTTTAGAGCCTTCTCTGTTTTAGAGCCTTTCTGTGTTAGAGCCTTCTCGTTTTAGAGCCTTCTCTGTTTGAGCCTTCTTCTGTGTTAGAGCCTTTTCTGTTGTAGAGCCTTCACTGTTGTAGGAGCCTTTCTGTTTTAGAGGCTTCTCTTTTTGAGCCTCTCTGTGTTAGAGCCTTCTCTGTTTTAGAGCCTTCTCTGTGTTAGAGCCTTCTCTTTTTAGAGCCTTCTCTGTTTTGGAGCCTTCTCTTTTTAGAGCCTTCTTCTGTGTTAGGCCTCTCTGGGTTGGAGCCTTCTCGTTTTTAGAGCCTTCTTCTGTGTTAGAGGCCTTCTTCTGTGTAGAGCCTCTCTGTTGTAGGCTTCTTCTGTGTTAGAGCCTTCTGTGTTAAGCCTTCTCTTGTTGTAGAGCCTTTCTGTGTTAGAGCCCTTCTCTGTTTTAAGAGCCTTCTCTTGTGTTAGAGCCTTCTCCGTTTAGAGCCTCTCTGTTTTAGAAAGCTTCTCTGGAGAGCCTACTCGTTTTATGAGCCTTCTCTGTTGTTTAAGAGCCTTCTCTGTGTTAGAGCCTTTCTCTGTTTAGAGCCTTCTCGTTTTGGAGCCCTCTGTTTTAGAGCTTCCTGTGTTAGAGCTTCTCTGTGTGTTAGAAGCCTTCTCTGTTTTAAAGAGCCTTCTCTGTTTTGAGCCTTCTCTGTGTTGGCCTTCTCTGTTTTACAGCCTTCTCTGTTTAAAGCCTCTCTGTGTGAGAGCCTTTTTCTCTGTAGAGCCTTTCTCTGTTTTAGAGCCTTCTCTGTGTTAGAGCCTTCTCTTGTTAGAGCCTCTCTCTTTAGGCCTTCTCTGTGTTAGAGCCTTCTCTGTTGTAGAGTCTTCTCTTGTGTTGAGCTTCTCTGCGTTAAGCCTTCTCTGTGTTAGAGGCTTACTCTGTGTTTAGAGCCTTCTCTGTTTTAGAGCCTTCTCTGGTTAGAGCCTTCTCTGTTTTAGAGCCTTCTCTGTTTTAGAGCCTTCTCTTGTTGAGCCTTTCTCTGTTGTGAGCTTCTCTGTTTTAGAGCCTTCTCTGTTTTAGAGCCTTCTCTGTGTTAAGCACTTCTGCTGTTTTAGGAGCCTTCTCTGTTTTAGGCACCTTTCTTGTGAGAGCCTCTTTGTTTTAGAGCCTTCTCTGTGTTAGAGCCTTCTCTGTGTTAGAGCCTTCTCTGTTTTAGAGCCTTCTCTGCTGTTAGAGCCTTCCTGTTTTAGGCCTTCTTGTGTTAGAGCCTTCTCTGTGTTGAGCCTTCTCTGTTTTAGAGCCTTCTCTGTGTTATAGCCTTCTCTGTGTTAGAGCCTTCTCTGTTTTAGAGCCTTTCTCTGGTGATAGAGCCTTCTCTGTGTTAGAGCCTTCTCTGTTTTAGAGCCTTCTCTGTGTTTAGAGCCTTCTCTGTGTTTAGAGCCTTCTCTGTGTTAGACCTTTCCTGTTTTAGAGCCCTTCTCTGTGTTAGAAGCCTTTCGTTTTAGAGCCTTCTCTGTTTTAGAGCCTTCTCCTGTGTTAGAGCTTCTCTGTTTAGGCCTTCTCTGTTTAGAGCTCTCCTGTTTAGAGTCTTCTTTGTTAGAGCCTTCTCTGTTTTTAGAGCCTTCTCTGTTTTAGGTCTTCTCTGTGTTAGAGCTTCTTGTTTTAAGAGCCTTCGTATTTAGAGCCTTCTCTGTTTTAGAGTCTTCTCTGTGTTTAGAGCCTTCTCTGTTTTAGAGCCTTCTCTGTGTTAGAAGCCTCTCTGTTTTAAGTCTTGTGCGTGTTTTTAGAGCCTTCTCTGTTTTTAGAGCCTTCTCTCTTTTAGAGTCTTCTCTGTGTTAGGTCCTTCTCTGTTAGCTCTCCTGTTTTGAGTCTTCTCTGTTTAGAGCCTTTCTTCTGTTTTAGAGCCCTTCTTGTTGTAGGAAGGCCTTCTCCTGTTTTAGAGCCTTCTCTGTTTAGAGCCTTCCTTTCTGTGTTAGAGCCTCTCTGTTTTAGAGCACTTCTCTGTGTAGAGCCTTCTCTGTTTTAAGCCTTCTTCTGTGTTAGAGCCTTCTCGGTTAGAGCCTTTCTGTTTAGAGCCTTCTCTGTGTTAGAGCTCTCTGTTTTTAGAGCCTTCTCTGGTGTTAGGCCTTCTTCTGTGTTAGAGCCTTTTCTTGTTTTAGAGCCTTCTCTGTGTAGAGCCTTCTCTGTGTTAGACCTTCTTGTGTTTAGAGGGCCTTCTCTGTTTTGAGCCTTATCTCTGTTTTAGAGCCTTCTTCTGTGTTAGAGCCTTCTCTGTGGTTGAGCCATCCTCTGTTTTTAGAGCTTCTCTGTGTTAGAGCCTTCTCTTGTTGAGCCTTCTCTGTGTTAGAGCCTTCTCTGTTTTGAGCTCTCTGTTGTAGAGCCTCTCTGTGTTGAGCTCTGTGTTTTAGAGCCTTCTCTGTTTTAGAGCCTTCTCTGTGTTAGAGCCTTTCTGTTTTAGACCTTTCTCTGTTTTTGAGCCTTCTCTGTGTTAGAGCCTTCTTCTGTTTTAGAGCTTCTCTGTGTTAGAGCCCTTCTCTGTTTAGAGCCTTCTCTGTTTTAGAGCCTTCTCTGTTGTAGAGCCTTCTCTGTTTTTGAAGCCCTTCTCTGTGTTAGCCTTCTCTGTTTTAGAGCCTTCTCTGTTTTAGAGCCTTCTTGTTTTAGAGCCTTCTCTGTTGTTAGGCTTCTCTGTTGTAGAGCCTTCTCTGTTGTTAGAGCCTTCTTTGTTGAGAGCCTTCTCTGTGTTAGGCCTTCCTGTTTTAGAGCCTTCTCTTTTAGAGCCTTCTCTGTGTTAGGCCTTCTCTGTTTTTTAGAGCTTCTCTGTTTTAAGCCTCTCTGTTTTAGAGCCTTCTCTGTTGTAGAAGCCTTCTCTGTTGTTAGAGCCTTCCGCTGTGTTAGGCCTTTTCTGTTTTAGTCCTTCTCTGTGTTAGAGCCTTCTTCTGTTTTAGAGCCTTCACTGTTTTAGAGGCCTTTCTCTGTGTTAGAGCCTTCTCTGTTTTAGAGCCTTCTCTGTTAGAGCCTTCTCTGTTTAGAGCCTTCTCTGTGTAGAGCCTTGTCTGTGTTTAAGCCTTTCTGTTTAGCTCTCTCTGTGTTAGAGCCTTCTCTGTTTTAAGCCTTCTCTTGTTTTAGAGCCTTCTCTGTTTTAAGCTCTCTCTGTTTTAAAGCCTTCTCTGTGTTAAGGCCTTCTTGTTTTAGAGGCCTTCTCTGTTTAGAGCCTTCTCTGTTTTAGAGCCTCTCTGTGTTAGAGCCTTCTCTGTTTTAGAGCCTTCTCTGTTTTAAGAAGCCTTTTTTCTGTGTTAGAGCCTTCTCTGTTATTAGGAGCCTTCCTGTTTAGAAGCCTTTCTCTGTGTTAGAGCCTCTTGTGTTAAAAGCCTTCTCTGTGTTAGAGCCTTCTCTGTTTTAGACTTCCCTCGTTTTAGAGCCTTCGCTGTTTTAGAGCCTTCTCTGTGTTAGAGCCTTCTCTGCTTTAGGGCCTTCTCTGTTTTAGAGCCTTCTCTGTTTAGAGGCCTTCTCGTGTTTAAGAGCCTTCTCTTGGTGTTAGAGCCTTCTCTGTGTTAGAGCCTTCTCTGTTTTAGAGCCTTCTCTGTTTTAGAGCCTTCTCTGGTTAGAGCCTTCTGTTTTAAGCCTTCCCTGTTTTTAGAGCCTCCGCCCCCCTCTCTGTGTTAAGAGCCTTCTCTGTTTAGAGCCTTCCGTTAGCAGCCTTCTCTGTTGTTAGAGCCCTTCTCTGTGTTAAGCCTTCTCTGTGTTAGAGCCTTCTCTGTTTTATAGCCTCCCTGTTTTAGAGCCTTCTCAGTGTTAGAGCCTCTCTGTTTAGACCTTCTTCTGTTTTAGAGCCTCTCTGTGTAGGAGCTCTCTGTGTTAGAGCCTTCTCTGTTTTTAGAGCCTTCTCTGTGTAGAGCCTTCTCTGTTTTAAGAGCCTTTCTCTGTTTTAGAGCCTTCTCTGTGTTAGAGCCTTTCCTGGTTGAGCCTTCTCTGTTTAGAGCCTTCTCTGTTTTAGAGCCTTCTCTGTGTTCAGAGCCTTCTCTGTGTAGGAGCCTTCTCTGTTGTAGAGCCTTCTCTGTTTTAGAGCCTTCTCTGTTGTAGAGCCTTCTCTGTGTTAGCAGCCTTCTCTGTTTTTAGAGCCTTCTCTGTTTTAGAGCCTTTCTCTGTGTTAGAGCCTTTCTTCTGTGTTAAGAGCCTTCTCTGTTTTAGAGCCTTCTCTGTGTTAGAGCCTTCCTGTGTTAGAGCCTTCTCCTGTGTTAGAGCCTTTCTCTGTTAGAGCCTTCTCTGTGTTAAGAGCCTTCTCTGTGTTTAGAGCCTTCTCTGTTTTAGAGCCATTTCTCTGTTTAGAGCCTTCTCTGTTTAGAGCCTTCTCTGTTTTAGAGCCTTCTCTGTGTTAGAGCCTTCTCTGTTAGAGCCTTCTCTGTGTTAGAGCCTTCTCCTGTGTTAGAGCCTCTCTGTTTTAGAGCCTTCTCTGTGTAGAGCCTTCTCTGTTTTAGAGCCTTCTCTGTTTTAGAGCCTTCTCTGTGTAGGCCTTCTCTGTTTTAGAGGCCTTCTCTGTTTAGAAAGCCTTCTCTGTTGTAGAAGCCTTCTCTGTGTTAGAGCCTTCTCTGTTGTAGAGCCTTCTCTGTGTTAGACCCTTCTCTGTTAGAGCCTTCTTCTGTGTTAGAAGCCTTCTCTGTTTTAGAGCCTTTCTTGTTTTAGAGCCTGCTCTGTTTAGAGCCTTCTCGGTGTTAAGAGCCTTCTGTTTAGACCTTCTCTTGTAGAGCCTTCTCTGTGTTAGAGGCCTTCTCTGTTTTAAGCCTTCTCTTTTAGAGCCTTCTCTGTGTTAGGGGCCTTCTCTGTGTTTAGGCCTTCCTGTTTTAGAGCCTTCTCTGTGTTAGAGCCTTCTTCTTGTGTTAGAGCCTTACTCTGTTTTTAGAGGCCTTCTCTGTGTTAGAGCCTTCTTCGTGTTAGAGCCTTCTCTGTTTTTAGAGCCTTCTCTTGTTTTTAAGGAGCCTTCTCTCTGTTTTATAGCCTTCTCTGTGTTAGAGCTTCTCTGTTTTATAGCCTTCTTCTGTTTTAGAGCCTTCTCTGTTTTAGAGCCCTTCTCTGTTGTAGAGCTTCTCCGTGTTAGAGCTTCTCTGTTTAGAGCCTTCTCTGTGTTAGAGCTTTTCTCTGTTTTAGAAGCCCTCTCTGTTGCTAGAGCCTTCTCTGTGTTAGAGCCTTTCTGTTTTAGAGCTTCTCTGTGTTCAGGAGCCTTCTCTGTTTTGGCCTTCATGTTTTTAGACTTCTCTGTTTTAGAAGCCTTCTTGTTTAGAGCCTTCTCTGTTTAGAGCCTTCCTGTTTTAGAGCCTCTCTGTTGTAGAGCCTTCTCTGTGTTAGAGCCTTCTCTGTTTTAGAGCCTTTCTCTGTGTTAGAGCCTTCTCTTGTTTTAGAGCCCTTTCTGTTTTAGAGCCTTCTCTGTGTTAGACCTTCTCTGTTTTTCAGAGCCTTCTTGTTTTAGAGCCTTCTCTGTGTTAGACCTTTCTGTGTTAGAGCCTTCTCTGTATTAGAGCTTCTCTGTGTTAGAGCCTTCTCTGTTTTAGAGCCTTCTCCTGTGTTAGAGCCTTCTCTGTGTTAGAGCCTTCTCTGTGTTAGAGCCTTCTCTGTGTTATGAGCCTTCTCTGTTTAGAGCCTCTCTGTTTAGAGCCTTTCTGTTTAGAGCCTTCTCTGTGTTAGAGCCTTCTCTGTTTAGAGCCTTCAACTGTTTTTAGAGCCTTCTCTGTGTTAGAGCCTTTTCTCTGGTTTAGAGCTTCTCTGTGTTAGAGCCTCTCATGTTTTAGACTTCTCTGTTTTAGAGCTTCTCTGTTTAGAGCCTTCTCTGTTTTAAGGCCTTCTCTGTTGTAGAGCCTTCTCTGTGTTAGAGCCTTCTTGTTTAAGCCTTCTCTGTTTTAAGAGCCTTGTGTTAGAGCCTTCTCTGTTTTAGAGGCCTTTCTCTGTGTAGAGCCTTCTTCTGTTGTAGAGCCTTCTCTGTTTTAGAGCCTTCGCTGTTTAGAGCTTCTCTGTGTTAGAGCTTCTCTGTTTAGAGCCTTCTCTGTTTTAGAGCTTCTCTGTGTTAGAGCCTTCTCTGTGTTAGAGCCTTCTCTGGTTAGAGGCCTTCTCTGTTTTAGAGCCTTTCTCTGTTTAGAGCCTTCTCTGGTTTAGAGCTTCTCTGTTTTAGAGCCTATCTCTGTGTTAGAGCCTTCTCTGGTTTTAGGCCTTCTCTGTGTTAGAGCCTTCTCTGTGTTAGAGCCTTCTCTGTTTCCTAGAGCCTTCTCCTGTGTTAGCGCTTCTTCTGTTTTAGCGAGCCTTCTCTGTTTTAGAGCCTCTCTGTGTTAGAGCCTTCTCTGTTTTAGAGCCTTCTTCTGTTAGAGCCTTCTCTGTTGTAGCCTTCCTCTCTCTAGAGCCTTCTCTGTTTGTAGCAGCCCTCTGTGTTAGAGCCTTCTCTGTTTAGAGGCCCTTCTCTGGTTTTAAGCCCTTCTCTGTTTTAGAGCCTTCTCTGTTTTAGAGCCTTCTCTGTGTTAGAGCCTTCTCTGTGTTAGAGCACTCTCATGTTTAGAGCCTTCTCTGTGTTAGAGCTTCTCTGTAGTTAGAGCCTTCTCTGTTTTAGAGCCTTCCTGTTCTTTAGAGGCCTTCTCGGTTTAGAAGCCTTCTCTGCTGTAGAGCCTTCTCTGTTTAGAGCCTTCTCTGTGTATAGAGCCTTCTTGTAGATAGCCTTCTCTGTTTTAGAGCCTTCTTCTGTTTTAGAGCCTTTCTCTGTTTTTAGAGCCTTCTCTGTGTTAGAGCCTTCTCTGTGTTAGGAGCCTTCTCTGTTTTAGGCTTCTCTGTTTAGATGCCTTCTCCTGTGTAGAGCCTTCCATGTTTTAGAAGCCCTTCTTTTTAGAGCCTTCTCTGTTTAAGGCCTTCGCTGTGTAGAGCCTTCTCTGTGTTAGATCCTTCTCATGTTTTAGAGCCTTCTCTGGGTTAGAGCCTTCTCTTTTTAGACCTTCTCGTTTAGCCTTCTCTGTGTAGAGCCTTCTCTGTGTTAGAGCCTTTTTCTGTTTTAGACCTTCTCTGTGTTAGGAGCCTTCTCGTTTTAGATCCTCACTGTTAAGCCTTCTCTTGTAGAGCCTTCTCTGTTTTAGGCCTTCTTCTGTTTTAGACCTTCTCTTGTTTTTAGAGCCTTCTCTGTTTAGAGCCTTCAATCTGTTGTAGATGCCTTCTCTGTGTTAGAGCCTTCTCTGTTTAGAGCCTCTCTGTTGTTAGAGCCTTCTTCTGTTTTAGAGCCTTCTCTGTGTTTAGAGCCTTCTCTGTGTTAGAGCCTTTCTGGTTTTAGAGCCTCTTCTGTTTAGAGCCTTTCTCTGTGTTTTAGAGGCCTTCTCTGTTTAAGCCTTCTCTGTTTTTAGGAGCCTTTCTCTGTGTTTAGAGCCTTCTCTGCTTTTAGAGCTTCTCTTGTTAGCCTTCTCTGTGTTAGAAGGCCTTCTCTGTGTTAGAGCCTTCTCTGTGTTAGATCCTTCTCTGTTTTAGAGCCTTCTCTTGTTAGAGCCTCTGTTTTAGAGCCTTCTCTGGTTAGAGCCTTTCTCGGTTTTAAGCCTTCCTGTTTTAGAGCCTTCTCTGTGTTAGAGCCTTCTCTGTTTTAGAGCCTTCTCTGTGTTAGAGCCTTCTCTGTGTTAGAGCCTTCTCTGTTTTAGAGCCTTCTCTGTTTTAGAGCTTCTCTGTTGTAGAGCCTTCTCTGTTGTTAGAGCCTTCTCTGTTTTAGAGCCTTCTCTGTTGTTTTAGAGCCTTCTCTGTGTTAGAGCCTTCTCTGTTTTAGAGCCTTCTCTGTGTTAGAGCCTTCTCTGTTGTGAGCCTTCTCTGTTTTAGAGCCCTTCTCTGTTTTAGAGCCTCTCGTGTAAGAGCCTTCTCTGTTTAGAGCCTTCTCTGTGTTAGAGCCTCTCTGTTTAGAGCCTTCTCTGTTTTAGAGCCTTCTCTGTTTTAGAGCTTCTCTGTTGTAGAGCTTCTCTTGTTAGAGCCTTTTTCTGTTTTAGGAGCCTTCTCTGTGTTAGAGCCTTCTCTGTTTTTAGAGCTTCACTGTTTTAGAGCTTCTCTGGTTAGAGCCTTCTCTTGTTTTAGAGCCTCTCTGTTTTAGAGCCTTTCTGTTGAGCCTTCTCTTTGTAGAGCCTTCTCTTTGTGTTAGGCCTTCTCTGTTTTAGAGCCTCTCTTGTTAGAGCCTTCTCTGTTTTTAGAGCCCTTCTCTGTTTTAGAGCCTTCTCTGTGTTAGAGCCTTCTCTGTTTAAGCCTTCTTCTGTCTTTAGACTTCTCTGTGTTGAGCCTTCTCTGTGTTAGAGCCATTCTCTGTTTTAGAGCCTTCTCTAGTGTTTGAGCCTTCTCTGTGTTAGAGCCTTCTCTGTTTAGCCTTTCTGTTTAGAGCCTTCTCTGTGTTTAGAGCTTCTCTGGTTTTAGAGCCTTCTCTGTGTAAGCCTTCTCTGTTTTAGAAGCCTTCTCTGTGTTAGACCTTCTCTTGTTTTAGAGCCTTCTCTGTGTTAGAGCCTTCTCTGTTTTAGAGCCTTCTCTGTTTTTAGAGCTTCTCTGTGCTTAGAGGTCCTTCTCTGTTTTAGGCCTTCTCTGTGTTAGAGCCTTCTCTGTTTTAATCCTTCCATGGGTTAGAGCCTTCTCTGTGTTAGAGCTTCTCTGTTTAGACCTTCTCTTGTTAGAAGCCTTCTTCTGTGTTTAGAGCCTTTCTCTGTTAGAGCCTTCTCTGTGTTAGAGCCTTCTCTGTTTTTAGAGGCTTCTCTGTTTAGAGCCTTCTCTGTTTTAGAGCCTTCTCTTGTTGTAGACCTCTTCTGTTTAGAGCCTTCTCTGTTAGAGCCTTTCGTGTTTTTAGAGCCTCTCTGTTAGAGCCTTCTGTGTGTTAAGCCGTCGCGTTGAGAGCCCTCTGTGTAAGAGCTTCTCTGTTGTTAGAGCCTTCTCTGTTTTAGAGCTTCTCTGTGTTATGAGCCTTCTCTGTTTAGAGCTTCTCTTTTTAGAGCCTTTCTGTTTTAGAGCCTCTCGTTTAAGGAACGCCTCTCCGTGTTAGAACGAGCCTTCCTCGTTTTAGGAGCCTTTCTCTGGTTAAAGAGCCATTCTCGTGTTAGAGGCCTCTCGTTTTAGAAGCCTTCCTGTTGGTAGAGGCTCTTCTCTTGTGGTTAAAAGCCTTCCTTGTTAGGAGCCTTCCTCGTGTTTAAGAGCCTTCTCTGTTGTTAGAGGCCTCCTCCTGTTTTAGATAGCCCTTCTCTCTTTGTTTAGAGCCTCCTCTGTGTTTAGAAGCCTCTGTCGTGGTACGAGGCCTTCCGTATTAAAGCTCTTCTCTGTGTTAGAGCCTTCTCTGTGTTAGAGCCATCTCTGTGTTAGAGCCTTCTCTGTTTTACGAGCCTTCGTCTGTGTTACAGCCTTCTCTGTGTAGAGCCTAACCTCTGTGTTTAATGCTTCCCCTGTGTTTAGAAGCCTTCCGTTAGAGCCTTCTCTGTTTAAGAAAGCCCTCTCTTTGTAAGGCCTTTCTCTGTGTTAAGCCTTCTCATGCTGTTAGAGCCCTTCTCTGTGTTAGAGAGAGATAGAGCCTTCTCTTGTTAGAGCCTTCCTTCTGTTGTAGAGCCTTCTACTGTTTTAGAGCCTTCTCTGTGGTTAGGAGCCTTTCTCCCTGTTTTATGAGGTCCTTCCTGTGTTGAAGGCCTTCCGTTTTAGAGCCCTTGCTCTGTTGTAGGAGCCTTCTTCTGTGTTAGGCTTCTCTGTGTTAGAGCCTTCTCTGTGTTAGAGCCTTCTCTGGTTGTTAGAGCCTTCTCTTTTTAGAGAGGCCTCCTCTGGTGTTAGAGACCCTCTTCTCGTGTGTTTAGAAGCCTCTTGGTTGTTAGAATGGCCTTTCTCCTGTGGGTCTTTATAAGAGAGCCCTTCTCTGTTTTAGAGCCTTCTCTGTTTTAGAGCCTTCTCTGCTGTTAGAGCCTTCTCTGTGTTAGAGCCTTCTCTGTTGTTGGAACCTCTTCCCTGTTTTAGAGAGCCACTCTGTGTTAGAGCCTTCGTCCTCCTTTAGAGCCTTCTCGTGTGAGAGAGTCCTCTCTCTTTGAGCCTTCTCTCTGTTTAGAAGGCGCCTTTCTCTGTGTTCAGACAGCCTTCCTCGTGTGTTAGACCCTTCCTCTGTGTTAGAGCCTTCTCTGTGTTAGACTTCCTCTGTTTTTAGAGCCCTTCTCCGTGTACGAGCGCCTTCCTCCTGGTTGTTGTATAGGAGCCTTCTCTGTGTTAGAGCCTCTCGTGTTTAAGACCTCTCTCGTGTTGAGGTCCTTCGCTGTGTTAAGAGCCTTTCTCTGTTAGAGCCCTTCTCGTTTTAGAAGGCCTTCTCTGTGTTAGACCCTGCCTCTTGTTAGAATCCTTCTCAGTGTTTTAGAGCCTCTCTGTGTTAGAAAGCTTTCTCTGTTTAGAGCCTCTCTGTGTTAAGCCCTTTCTCGGTAGGATGCCTCTCTGTTAAGGAGAGCCCTGCTGTGTTTAGAGCCTTCTCTGTTTAGAGCCTTCTCTGTTTAGAGCCTTCTCGGTTTTAGAGGCCTTCCTCTGTTGTAAGAGCCTTCTCTGGATATGAGCTTTCTCCTTGTTAATCCTTCCTGGTGTTAGAGTAGCCTTCGTGTTAAGAAGCCCTCTGTTATGACCTTCCCTTGTTAGAGCCTCTCTGTTGTAGAGCCTCTCTGTGTTAGAGGCCCTTCCTGTGTTTGAGAGCCTTCTCTTTTTAGCAGCCCGCTTACTGTGTGTAAATGGCCTTCTCTTGTTTAGATGGCCCATCTCTGTCTGTGGTAGAACCTTCTCTGTGTAAGCCTCTTCTGGCTGTTTAGAACTTTTCCGTCTGTGTTAAGCCTTCTCGTGTGTTTAGGGCCTTCTCTGTTGTAAGAGCCCTTCCTGTTAGAGCCTTCTCTGTTGTAGAGCCTTCTTCTCGTGAAAGAGCCTCTCTGTTTTATAGACTCTCGTGTTTAGGAAGCCTCCTGTTTAGGAGCCTTCCTCTGTGTTAGAGCCTTCTCTGTTTTAGAGCCTTCTCTGTGTTTAGAGCCTTCTCTGTGTTAGAGCCTTCTCTGTTTAAGGCCATTCTCTGTTTGGAGCCTTCTCTGTGTTAGAGGCCTTCCTCTCTCTGTTTAAAGCCCTTCTCTGTGTTAAGCTTTCCTCTGGTTAGAGGCCTTCTTCTGATGTTAGACCTTCTCTGTTGTTGAGCCTTCTCTGTGTTAGAGCCTTCTCTGTTTAGAGCCTTCTCTGTGTTAGAGCCTTCTCTGTTTAGAAGCCTTCTCTGATTGTAGAAGCCTTCTCCCTGTTTTAGAGTCCCTCCTGTGTTAGAGCCTTCTCTGTTTAGAGCCTTCTCTGTGGTTAGAAGCTTTCCTCTGTGGTTAGAGCCTGTCTCTGTGGTTTAGAGTCCTCTCTGTGTAGCCTGTCGCCTGTTATATCCTTCTCTTGTTTAGAGGCCTTTCTCTGTGTAGAGCTTCTCTTGTGTTACAGCCTCTCTGGTTAGAAGCCTTCGTCTGTTTTAGAGCCCTCTCTTGTTAGAGACTTCCTCTGTTTAGAGCCTGCTCTTGTTTAGAGCCTCTCTGTGTGAGAGCCTCCTTTTGTAGAGCCTTCTCTGTGATAGAAACCTTCCTGGTTAGAGCCTTCTCTTTTAGAGCCTTCTCTGTTTTTAGAGCCTTCTCTGTTGAGAGCCTTCTGCTGTGTTAGGCCTTCCTCTGTTTAGAGCCTTCTCTGTGTTAGAGCCTTCTCTTGTTTAGAAGCCTTCTCTGTTTTAGAGTTCTCTGTGTAGAGCCTTCTCTGTTTAGAGCCCTTCCTGTTTAGAGCCTGCTCTGTTATGAGCCTTCTCTGGTTAGAGCCGTTCCTGTTTTAGAGCCTTCTCTGTTAGAAGCCTTCTCTGTTTTAGAGCCTTCTCTGTTACAGCCTTCCTCTGTTTATGAGCCTTCTGCGTGTGTAGTGACTTCTCTGTGTTAGTGCTTCTGTTAGAGCCTGCTCTGTTTTAGAGCCTTCTCTGTGTTAGAGCCTCTCTTTATGAGCCTTCTCTGTGTTAGTGTACCTCCTCTTGGTGTTATGCCTTCTCTGTTTTAGAGCCTCTCTGTTGTTAGAAGCCTCTCTGTGTTAGAGCCTTCTCTTTGTAGAGCCTTCTGTGCTAGAAGCCCTTCCTCGTTAGTGACTTCCTCCTGTGGTTAGGCCTTCTCTTGTGTTAGAGCCTCTCTGTGTAGAGCCTTCTCTGTGTTAGAGCCGGTCCTCTGTTTAGAGCCTTGTGCTGTTGGATGAGCCTCTCTGTTGTTAGAGAGCCTTCTCTGTGTTAGAGCCTTCTGTGTTAGAGCCTTCTCTGTGTTAGAGCCTTCTCTGTGTTAACAGCCTCTTCCTGTTGTAGAGGAGCCTTCTCTGTGTTTTAGAGCGCTGCTCTGTGTTAGAGCCTTCTCTGTTTTAGAGCCTTCTCTGTTGTAGATCCTTCTCTGTGTTAGAGCCTTCTCTGTGTTAGAGCCTTCTCTGTGTTAGAGCCTTCTCGTGTTAGAGCCTTCTGAGCCCCGGGTTAGTTCCCTGACTCGATGTGGATGTGGCTGGATATTTGATGAGGTTGGTTTCCGGGTGTGTGTGTAAAGTCCATCTCCTCCCTCTTTCTCTCTCTTTACTGCATCTCTCCATCGCCCGCACTCCGCTATCTCCCAGCCCCACACGGGCCCGCCCCCGCCCACGGCCCATAGCTCACGCCGGGGCCGACAGCGGCGCATTGTTTAATCGGCGCTCATTATGGAGAGGGAGTGAAAGATGAGCTTTTTAATTGGCCGCCGTTCGCTTTTTTTTTTTTTTTACGGCCCGCTCTCCCGCCCGTTTACGGACCAAAAATGAAACGGCGGAGATGGATTTCCCCCGCGATATTTTCCCTAATTGCAAAAGTCAGTCTTAACAAATTTAGGTTTATTTATGAGCGCCCGCTTTGTGTCTGGTTTGGAGACGGAGCCGAGAGAGGAGAGAGAGGAGAGAGAGAGAGAGAGAGAGAGAGAAAGTTACAGCGAGGGGTCGGCTCAAACCCAGAGGAAGGGCATCCGGCTGTGATGAGAGTCGAGACGCCGCAGGGGAAACATGGACGTGGAGATTTGTGTCTTAGTTTTAACGTCAGAGTAAAAAAAACACAGACCAAACTCTTCCTTTATGATGTTTATTTTAGAATGTTTTGTCCTGGTCTTTCCCACGCTCCTTCATCACAAATACTGACATGTTTGGTATCCACGTGTAGCTCGAAAGGCTGTGACCGAGATGACGCTGTAATCCAATATGGTCATTTCCTTGTGGGAGACAGCAGCGGCTAAAGACGGGAGAAATATACACAGATGTGCAGGCAAAGGGACTAAACTTTAACAACATCTGCACTTAGTTTCTCCAGAAGACTCCACACTTTACAGGCTCCACTCAACTACACTGAGGGATTTTCAAATATCTAACTCCCCCCCCCAATTCTTTTTTTCTTTTTTAACCATTTTGCATTTAAAATAACTTATATTTGAGCAGCATCAGCTTCGTGGCTGTAAGCTAACACAGCGGCGGATTGATCTGCGAGAAAATAGTCCCTCAAATGCGGTAATTCATGTGATACAAGGTCAGTTATATTTTAAAAATGATTCTATTAACACAGACATTTATATGGTTAGTCTGGTGTTATAAGTGATTTACCTCAGGTGCACTGTGGAGTGGGTCACACTGTTTTAATGCAGGCTAACTGATACCATAGAAATGCTTTAGCCTTGCACTAGCCTAGCGCACTAGACTCTTCAAATATAAGAACTGCATGAATTTAAGAAAAAATATCTCCAGACATCAACAACACTCTGGATAACTAGGAAATGAGGCCCAATGTCAAAATCCCGAAATGTCCCTTTAACCCCCGCCTTAACCGAGTGCATTGCTCTAAAAGCTTCTTGACTGGAGCCAGTGTTTGAAAGCTAAGACCTACAATACGGATCCAGACTGTGTTGACACGTCGCTGCGTTTATGTCCCATTTTTGATCATTTCTGACACTTTTTTGTGGCTTTTGTTGTCATGTTTTTGTTGCTTTTTTTTTGTGGTCACGTTTTTGTTTGCATCCTATTGGCCGATGCAGTGCCTCATTTGAAAGCTAAGACCTACAAAACTGATCTGAACTTTTGTCACATTCCTGTTATGTTTTGTTCACAGCCTATAGGCCGGTGTAATGCCTCATTTGAAAGCTAAGCTTGTGAGGTTTCTGATAATAATGTGTAAGCTCTGTGTGAGTAAACACAACTCACAGGTGGTGGACGGCAGGAAACTGGTTAATAAGTCGAGTATACTGAGTAATGCTGACGTATCTGCCAGTGGAATAAGTATATTTTACCCTCGATATAAACCCTATATCGTCATATTTCATACATGGATTTCTGAGCCCGCTACATACGTGTCATTTACTTACATTTACTCAATGGAATTTAAGCTTTTTGTATAGAGCTTTTCCCATGACACTTGGCTAACCACTGTGCCACCGTGCCACCCAAGTATGTACTTAGGTAACCGTTTGAAGTAATTGTACTTCTTAAAGTAATTTTACCATATGGTACTTTTTCTTCTACTTGAGTAATATTATAATGAAGTATCTGTACTCTAACTGCAGTAAAAAGTAATAGTTAGTTGTTCCACAGAGAGTACAACTTGACACAGAAACAGATGTAGTTTGTGTTTCATGAACTTTATTATTTGTATATTTTTGTATATTTAGCTTCTCTACCCACCTTTGATTAGTGGTGGCGCTCTGCGATCCACAAGTTTTTTTTCTTTTTTAACTCTTTTTATTGCAAAAACCTTCAAATTCTTCATATTCTGATACTTCCAAAGAATGTTAAGGCTTGATGAAATGTATTTCACAACTTCATTTAGAGTTGAAAATGTGTGTATCTGATACAGCAGCTCATAAAATAATGATATATTTATTTGCAAATGTACTGCAGTTTAAGTTTTATGCAGTCAATAAAGAAACATGAGGGGCCTGAGCTTGTGTTTCTAAACACAGACAGTAAACTAGACTTTTTGCGCAGACTGTGAAACCTTCAGCTTCAGAGGCTGGACAGACTCCCATGGTGATGTTATGCACAGTAGACCGCACCAGACTGGAATATTTTCCACTACTGTGGACGGTGTGTGTGTGTGTGTGTGTGTGTGTGTGTGTGTGTGTGTGTGTGTGTGTGTGTGTGTGCGGCGTGTGTGCGTGTGTGCGTGTGTGCGTGTGTGCGTGTGTGCGTGCGTGCGTGTGTGTGTGTGTGTGTGTGTGGTGCATGTGCTGGTGTTTTGATCATGTTTCTGCAGTGTAGAGTTTGCCCCGCGCTCTTTAATCCTGGTACTAGAGTGGACCCATTGATTGATTCAGAGATGGACAGTTTTTAAGTCACAGTGGGAGAAATACAGGGTGTCCCAAAAAATGTGGGCACAATATTGAATTGCTTAGCATAGCGCCACTTAAACAGTATTTACAGCAAAGTTTGAGTGAACTCAAAGGCCGTCCCGCCTTTGCTCTGCCCAATCCCATCAGATCTTGGAAGCTAATGTGGCATGGCGCCTGTTGCATCTCCTCCTGCCAGCTGGTGGCGCCGCAGGTATATAAGCGCAATACATTCACTACTTCGTTCTCTGACGTCACTCACTTCCTCGTCCAGCCGGTGTGTCAGTGCGTTCCTCGCTTCTCCGAAGGACAGCTCCGTGTTGTGGTAACGGTTCCACGATGTAGCCTCCAAATGCTCCATGCGCAGGGATGGTGTGCGTCTCGCTGTCATGGCCCCATACCCGTGTGTTATGCCCTGCGTTCGATGGTGATCTGGCCCGCGCCGATGCGATGACGGCGCTGTCCTAAATGTTGTTGCCTTGTCTTTTAACCCTTGTTTTGGTTCACTCACGGACTCATCTTTGGTTTTAATTAATGAATCAGCTGGAACTGACATGAACTGAATGTTGACTGTGAAAATGATAAATTGTGAACCAATGGAATCCCCTTTTTAATAACAAATGAAAAACAGAAAATAATTTATTGAAACGAATTATATAGTAAATAAAACGTATAGTTTTGCTAAGCATGGACTCTGCCTGTGTCAATCATAATCGAACCTGCGTGCCTTAAGGTCCGGAGCCTTCTCTCCGGTGGCGTTGTCAATGTTATTATTTTTGGCCGTAATATGTTATTGGTCAACACTTGCTAAACCGCTCGTCTTGCTACACTAAGCAGGAAGGGCCTGGTTAGTACTTGGATGGGAGACCGTTTGGTAACACCAGGAAGCCTAGCGAATGTAGTGACTGAGTGAGTGAGTGGTCGGAGGGGCTGATGGCGCAGACTGGTTGCCTCGCTTCTGTCAGTCTACCCCAGGGCAGCTGTGGCTACAATAGTAGGTTACCACCGCCAAGTACGGAGTGAATGAATAATGCAATGTAAAGCGTCTTTGAGTGTCCAGAAAAGCGCTATATAAAACCGATGCATCATTATTATTATAAAAAAATATTTCCATTGTGTAATTGGATGTACAATATCCCTCTCTCCCTTTGTCTTTGCTGTCAGCGTAGTATTTACTCTCACAGACAATTAATAAGTAAAAAAATGCAATATGCTATGACACCTGCAGTAGCGTTTCTGGCCTCTAGGGGCAAGAGTTAGTTAGTACTGCTTTAATGTAGAGAAGAGGAAGCAGCAAAGTCAGCGCTGCTGTAGCACAACACACCTCAGCCGACTCTGACTCCGACTCTGACTCCGACTCCTCCGGCGGTTAGTGCTTGTGCTTCACAGCTAGAAGGGCCTGTCTGTGTGGAGTTATTGTTCCCCCTTGTTTACTCTGGTTCCCCTACCACTAAAATGGTAAATGGTCTCAACTTATATAGCGTGTATAAAAACATGTACAATAGGTGAATCCTCCAGCCAGTTGATTCTGACCATCAGCCTGGCTCCACATCTGGAGATGGGTCCCCGGGCACGGCCCTATTGTCGCCCATTGTTCCTTACGGGTCGCCCCAGTGGCATCGAAGGATGGGTCAAATGAAGAGAACAAATTTCCCTATGGGGACAATAAAGTAAACCTTAACTTAACCTTAACCTGAACCTGAACCTGAACCTGAACCTGAACCTGAACCTGAACCTGAACTGAACCTAAACTAAGCGACGCCTTCAGGCGCCCGGCGAAAGCACTAAATACAGTATGAATCAGAATCAGATTGTTCAGTGAAAACGTGCAACATAACATGTGGTAAAAATAGATTAGAGTGTTATACGGGCTGTCCAAATGCAGATGTGTTTGACTTTCCTCTATCTTCCGTTTTTGATGCAGATTTGACCCATCAGTAAACTGCTGAGCGCAGTGACCCGGCGTCCTGATAATGAGGCTTAATTACAGTCATTACATGAAGTCACACTTTCTCTGACATGACCCCTGGAGCACGCCAATAACATGCCAATAACACGGCGGGAACACGGCAGAACCATCAGAGTTGTGTTTAGAGTCTAAACATTCTCAAGTTTATCCAAGTTCTGACTTTGGACCGTGACGATGGTATTGAGACAACTCGTCAACAAAAGCCTTATTTTTCTGAACTGTTTGACAATAATGACTTTTAAATAACATTCATTTTTTTCAGGGCAATTTTTGTTTTCCTTTTCACTCAAATGAAGAATATTAGACCTGGATTTGGGTGATTCTGTCTGCCAAGTAAAAGAAAATCTGTATTTTTACCCTTAAAATAAAAAATAAATATCATCTGAGTGGTTAAATACATTTGATATCATACATTTTGTATTTGTAACTCTCAGGGACTGCAGATGGAAACATTTTGAATTTTGCAAAAATAAATGTTTGCACATTGTCTCTGTTGGAATAAACTAATAAACTAAACTAAACTAAGAGATTTATTTGTGAGTTTTAGGTGCGATACGATCATATTTACTGTAAACATAGCAACAGAAGAACCTCCCTGACTACTGTTCTATTCAACACACACAGACATGTGAAAAGTGAAGTTTGTTTGGATGAAAGCCCCAGTTTGGCCCCTGGTTTGGCCCCTGGTCTCACTGGCGGCTCCTGGCTGTGATCTGGAGACACTGAGGCTGCACAAACACTTATTAGGGGCCCCTCAGTTAATGAAACGCTCCAGGGGCCGTTACACAGGGGCCGATACGACGGGGGAGAGCGGCACTTCTGACACCTCCACTCCAACTTTATTTATAAAGCACTTCAAAAACACCACTCTCAGGCAGAGTTAAACGCCAAAGAGAAAAAACACCTTTTCTACAAAGACAGGAAGTGATTGAACCTTTCACAAAATATTTCATAAAATTCTAGATCGGACATGTACGCCCGTTAACGTGGTAAATGTGGCGGCCATCTTGTGACTGGCCGGTGAGGCTAACCCCTATGCCACCAATGCAAAACCAGGAGCAACATTTCCATTGACCCAACGGCAGAATGTGAGACACACTCATTGTTAGTGATTGGTTTATTACTTCTCAGTCTCGTATCTCAGTCAGGATCAGCTCAATTCTTTGAAACGTTGTGTTGTTTAGCCGTATTAGCTTTGTTTTCTCCATTCATTCCCAGGGTTCAGTGGTTTAGCACTCACTGTATCTCTGTCCCATGTTCAATAAATATTGGTCATGTGGTGTTAAAAAGTACAGAAATACTGTTTTAAAGGAGGAAACAAATGTTATATTTGATCTAAATAGAAGTGAATGATTTGAAGAGTTTGACAGAAAAAATCCATGAACAAATGGAGCTAAGTCTTTGCCTCCGATAAAGCTGTAATAACATATAAAACTGCAAAAACCTTATGTTGTTGCCAGATATGACATAAGATCAGTCACAATGATCAAAGAGTTATGAAATACCTAAATAGATCACTGGGTTAGAAGGGCCAGTCACAAGATGGCCGCCAGAACTGCCATTCGTTCCAACATACTACTATGACCATGTCCTCTCTAGAGTTTTATTAAAGGTCTTTAGCCCAATGTTAGGGTTAGAGGTATGATGCATTCCAGGCAACTGGTACATTTCTGAACTCCAACCTTAGAAAAATGGAATGCCGATCGAAATGGTAATTTACAACATGTAAACTCGGATATTACCTGCGACTCCCTGTGGAGAAGAGCAGCTACTAATACAAGTTTGACAAAAAGTGACCGTTAGTTTTGGTCACAGCCTTCAGTCTAATGTTATGTAGCATGTTTTCAATTATATGTAATGTGGGGAAACATTCATATAATGTTAGCAGCTCATTAGCTAACTGTTGTAGCATTAGCCGTTTTGTTTATGACTTTATTCAGCTGAGGTCGTAAGTCATCATTTTCCTAATTTTGGGGAAAATAATACCATTAGCTCCGGCAAGAAGTGGCGTTTATCACGTTATAACGGGGGAGAAGTGCAATATCAGCGCAATATCATCCAGACTGAAACTAAGTTGGTTGCAATGTGCAGTGGAGGAATATACGATGGGCACACTACAACTAAAGTACTGGTCTCATGTTCAATCGGAAAAACCCTGGAGCTACTCAAATACAACCAGGTAAGTTCTCTTCTTATGTTATGTTAGAAACAGCTTTTTGTGATGATGTCCAGCAAAGACAGCTCATGAAACTCTTGGCAAATGACAAAACAGTTCATAAACGAGTACTGGCTTGGCTCTAGTTAGTTTTTCTCGTATATCGGCTTTGAGTGACGAGAAACGGGTCCCGCTCCATTAGTTCCTATGGGAGGAGAGCCGCGAAATGTCTAATGACCATTTTGGGGTGAGGTTTTGCGAAAGGTCCATTTCTGGCTTTTCTGGTTTACAGAAGAAGCGCATTTCCAACATCTCGGACAGTGTTGATTAAAGTACTTTGTTTCATTACTTGAGTAAACGTACAGATACACAGCAAATGTTCTGTGTCACTCTGAGTCACTGTGGATTGACTCTCCTCAGAGTTACACGGTATGTCAGACACCGTGACTGACAGAAACATGACACTAAGGTGAAGAAGGAAGTCATGGAGATTCTGCATTAGACGGAACTTCCTACTTCTGCTGGACGGACCTGCTTTGCTCACACTTTGTCTCAGCATACCGATGGCCACCACCACCTGGGATGCTTCAATCCAACAGCCTTTCAGTTTTACACTGTATGGAGTTATATGGTCCAAAAACACTCTCTCATGACTACGTTTACATTCAGCCAATAACCCTTTCATAACCGGAATATTAGCAATAATCTGGTTACGCATGACCATATTAACACCATGATTCAAAGAGCCCTGAGACACAATACCATCCATGAGTTTCATTGAAAAACTTTTCTTTTTTTCCTTTTTTACACTGACATATCATTTGCATAATAACTGTGAACGCTGTGTACTGTAAGAATAAAAGTAAAACAGAAATAAGTATAAACATGCAAACCAGCAGAGAACACAACTTAATGTTTCTTTTGATGTAGATATTCCGATACGTGTTTACATGACCAAATATTTGGGTTCGAAAAGGAATAACCCAGGGGTCATATTCGGGTTTTTGGCGGCGTTTACATGGTCGTTCGCAAGGGCTGAACGATTCATCGCATTTGCAATTTGATTGCAATATTACACAACGTGATTTCTAAATGACAGAGGCACACGATTTTGGTCCATGCAGCTGATGGCAGCGGCCCATAGAAATGAATCGAGCGCCGAGAGACGGTGACGTGTGCTGCATCATGTGCTTTTGTTTATTTCTCAGTCTAGTTTAGGTGTGCGGGAGACCATGAATGTACAATGAAAATATCAGCGTTTATGATGCAGCCACCGCAAAGGACTAAGCTATTTTCTATGTTAGCATTGCGTTAGCCGCAGAGCTAATCACTCCATTCAGAGTCCCGGACCCTCACCTCCCACTGGATTCACATGTCTCTGCCTCCACATGTGAGCCAGTGCTGCTTGTAAAGCGTAAAGAGCCGTTGGGAACTTTTAGAACCTAAAAGGAGGCTTATGTTTGGGATAAAGATACTAACTTATCTCACAAGCAATGACTAACACACAATTTAGGGAAGGGATCTTATTTGTATAGCGCTTTTTATATGACACAAGTCACACCCAAAGCGCTTCACACATGAAAGGGAGGGGGGTTCATTCACTCCATGCTGATGGTGGTAAGCTACATTTGTAGCCACAGTTTCCCCTGGGGCAGACTGACAGAAGCGAGGCTGCTCACATCTGCGCCAACGGTCCCTCCGACCACCACCAACCACTCACACATAGGCATTGGGTGAAGTGTCTTGCCCAAGGACACAACGACAGTCTGCATCTGCAGGAGCCGGGATTCGAACCCCTGACCTTCCGATCATGAGACGACCCGCTCTAGCATCTGCGCCACTGTCGCCCCTTATTTAGATGCAAATGACAAGAAAGTATTTCAGCTATTTACAAAAAATATTTCAGTATAAGTTTATTGTAAATTATGTAAATACACATGTGGACTACTTTGAATTGTATATCATATGATTATAAAGGACTTAAAAGTAAGTCATACTTTCATAAGTCAGTTGTAAATATTTCATGAGCAATAAATTGTCTCAGTTTAGATCGCAAGATTGATTGAAAAAAATTGCAATAACTGGAATCTCAGCACAAGTGATACGTTTTTTTTTTCACAAAGTGAGGCCACGGAGGAGGTCGTCTTCCCTGACTGGATTGTCACAGCTCGGTTTGTGATGTGGATTGTCGTTTGCCTAGCGGTCCTGTCAGTCGGAGACATCAAAGATATTTACTTATTTGGACTCTTGATAACAGGGTACCTGCTTATTGGATGGACTGCCCTGGATTATCGGAAATTTGGAATGACAGCAGTTTGCAAATTCTCTTCCTCCTGAGAGAGCAGATTGCAGCTGGACTGCTTATCTCTCCTATGTCGTCAACACTTTCCCTTCAAGGCCAAGTCACGGAGCTAAACCAGATAAGGACTGCGCTCCTTGGCTCATATTTTGCATAACACTGAATCTCACAATTGTAAACAACTGCACACACATACCCCCTCCCTAACCACGCCCCTGTCGTTCTGCATCTGCCTCAACACGTTTCCTCAGCCCCTCCCCTCGGTCAATGGCCGCTTGTCCTTCCTGTCCCCAAGAAAAAATTCCAGCGCCTGTCCTGGTGTATTGTGTATTTCCCATGTCTTAATGTTTTTTTATGTGCTTTGCCTTAACTTAACCTGATTGTATTTCACATATCTTCTTTTGTAAGGCACATTGAGTTGCCTTGTGTACGAAATGCGCGGTATAAATAAAGTTGCCTTGCCCTGCCTTGCCTTGCCAATATAGATTTTTTGAAAAATCGTTCAGGCTTATCGTGCGCAACCAGGTTATTACTAATATTCCTGTTATGAAAGGGTTTTTGACTACATGCAAACGTATATGCAAGAGTAACTGTCAGCTCACGTATGTAAACCGTCATTCCAAATATTTCAGAAACTGGAATATTGACCCTTAGCCCGTCCCAAATATTGACGGCATGTTATCGTAGTCATTCATGCACACACTCTTTCATTCACTGTGTCCACGATCAAAGTACTTTCGGCCATAAGAGGAAAGTGGCGAGTATGTGAATCGAGTCACTTCCAAATGATGATCAGGGAAATGATTTGGACATTTCTTTCCAAAACGGTGCCTCTTCTGTTGGGTCGTATCGGCCCCTGCTCCGACATGATCACATCACCCATAATGTCCTCACTCCCATCATCTGCCACTGCCCCGACACAAACACCGCTCAGATAAAGTGACTAATCTGTGGGCCCCTGAGATCCCCCCCTGAGGTCCTGTCAGAGCTGTGTGTTTTCCCTGTCATCACTTCTGTCCCTGACGTCCCCCCCCCACCCCTTCTCGCTCTCCTCGCTCAGGTTTGAACTTGACGCAGAAAATACGACTTAATGGCCGTAATTAGCGCAGTTCCAAGGACCACTGCAGTACTGTTTGAAGTACTTTTACCGCGTATTCTGTTACCGCTCCGTAAACACCGAGGAACATTATCGTCTCAAAGGTGTTTGTTGATGTTAGTCATTTCAGAAACGCTACACTAATATTTCTAAAGAACACACAAAAGAAACGGGCTGCCTGAGGGGGGCGCTGTCAAACACTGAGTGCGAGACTCTGCGGGAGAAAACAGTTTTCTCCTTAAACCAAACTCTCTGTTTACGATGTATTTGATGACATGTTTTGATTATGATTTATCCAGGAAGTAACTCCAGCATGGCTGTGTTGCTCTCTTGTCTTTCCCACGCTAATTCATTCACAAATACTGACATGTTTGGTATCCACGTGTAGCACGAAAGGCTGTGACCGAGATGAGGCAGGGACTAAATTTTAGGGCCGTTTTCATTCCACTCTTTAAAAACATCTGCACTTTAGTCTCTACATTTTACAGGCTCCACGCAAACACATATGGGAGGTTTTTCCACCAAGGATTTTTTTAAATATCTTATTCATTTCACCAATAACTATTATTCAAAAACTAAATAAGATCCAAAAGAGTAAATCTTTGGAACATATGTCACGCAGTTTGGGGACTGCCGATGGAAATGAGCTCCAAGATCTAAAGTCTGGTACAAAGCATCTTTTCATTAATTAATTTCATTAATTAATCCTGTATGTGATCCCTGTAAAAAAAATGTAACTAAATAAAACCACACATTTAAACCTGACTCTGTAGATTTTGTCGGCAAATATATAGGAAATTAAATTCAAACCTCTACATTTAAATGTTGTCCTTTTCCTATTCTTGCCTTAAAGGTGCACTGTGCAACTTTTTATGTTAAAAAAAAGTTTATATGAAAACCTATTTGACCTTTGAGTGATGGTAAGTTAAGGCATAGCGCCTTAACTTACCATCCTGGTGGTCCCTAAGATGCTCCAGAATTAATTGTCTTTTAGGTTTTCGCTGCTGATTGAACCGTATCCATGGTTACATATACAGCGGGAACCATATGTTTTCATACACTTTATAAAACAACACATTTGCATTTTTCCTCACTGTCTGACATGAAACCAGAATTAACCTTTATTTTTTTAGGTAAATTACAGTTTAAAAAAAATATTTCTATTTGTTAAATGCCAGAAAAATAAGATATATCTTATTTTTTATTTATTATTTTTTTAATGTTTTTGTTACTTTTTACAAAGTCAGAACACTAAGGCTACTATACAATTTGGAAAAGCCCAGATGACGATGTCATGACCTTGGAAGCACAAGCACATCATCGCGTTTGGAGGAAAAAGGGGGAATCTTGCAAGCCTGAGAACACCATCCCAACTGTGAAATACGGGGGGGCAGCATCATGCTGTGGGGCTGTTTTGCTGTGGGAGGGACTGGTGCACTTCACAAAATATATGACATCATGAAGAAAGAACACTATGTAGAAATATTGGAGCAACATCTCAAGACATCAGCCAGGCAGTTAAAGATTAGGCGCAGATGGGTCTTTCAAATGGACAGTTCCAGTTGCCAATACTGGTTACAAAGTGGCTTAAGGAAAACAAAGTCAATGTTTTGAAGTCCTGATCTAAATCCAGTTGAAAATGTATGGGCAGAGCTGAGCTCAGTTACACCAGTTCTGTTTGGAGGAATGGACAAAATTCTTGCCAACTATTGTGAAAAGCTTGTGGAAGGAAATCCAAAACGTTTGACCTAAAATATACAGTTTAAAGGCAATGCTACCAAATATTAATGAAATGTATGTAAACTTTTGGTTTTGTAAAAAGTAACAAAAACATTTCTAAAAAATTCAATCTGTCATTTTTTTGGAATTTGACAAATAGAAATAATTTTTAAAATTCTACTTTACCTAAAAAATAAATACAAGTTACTACTGGTTTCATGTCAGACAGTGAGAACAAAATGCAAATGTGTCATTTTATTAAGTGTATGTAAATATGGTTCCCGCTGTACACCTGAAAACCTACTAGAACCCTAAAAAAACTGAAATAAAATTGACCCTGAAGCATCACAAGAGCCACCGGGAATTAAAGTATAGGTGCTATGCTATGGCACAGCGGTTAGCACTCGTGCTTCCCAGCTAGAAGCTCCTGGGTTCGATTCCTACCTGGACAGGACCTTTTTGTGTAGAGTTTGCATGTTCTCCCCGTGTCTGCGTAGGTTTCCTCTGGTTTCCCCTACCACTAAAAACATGTACAACAGGTGAATCCTCCAGCCAGGTGATTCTGACCATCAGCCTGTGGCTCCACATCTGGAGATGGGTCTCTTGGCGCTGTACTTCCGTCGCCCACTGCTCCTTACGGGTCGTCCCAGTGGTGTCAAGGGATGGGTTAAATACAGAGGATAAATACCGTTGTCCAGTTGTTGTATAATGACAAATAAAGAACCTTAACCTATCCTAACCACCCATACAGGCGCTCGGTCACTGAGAGGTCAAGTACACACTAATATGAACTTTATTTTTCAGCAATAAATCAGCTTTGATTTATTGGACTCACTGGGTGTTGTTGCTTCCCGTTTTTTGAGGTTAGTTCATTTGTATTTTGTATTTTCCTAATTGGACGCTTATGGGAGTAGAGCTAAACCATACTGTAGTATAGTTTTTAACCAGGCTGTGGCGTAATATGTATAAAATAAATCCAGGAACCAAACCCCTAACCACTATGCCACTGAGACATTCCTCTCTTTTTCCCCCCAGATTTGGGAAGCTCTGTATCTTAGAACTCATCACCGATGTCGTAAGTCTTCAAATGTGTAGTGCACACTTAGGACGTAGGACACTCAAAGCAGACAAGTGCCCCTTTACCCCCTCCCTCTGTAACTGCCCCGTTTCTCCACGGGGCAGTAACTCCACACTAATAACACCACGTTTAAACAGCGTTTTCGGAGCTAAGCCGATTAGGGCTGACCGAGGGGGGTTTCATGTGTGTTTTAAAGGAGCAATGACCTTAAACTTGAGCCCCAGAGCAGAGAGAAGCTGAGGTAGGAGGTCGGCCATTTTGAGTCAATATGAACAGTGTATCCCTGCAGACTCTGGCGTCTTCTGCGAAGGAAATGAGCCTATTCAGATTAAAAGGTGTTGTTGGGGGAACCGAGAGTCGACAAAATACCATCAAATAAACAACATCGTGAAGGGGGAGTCTGGTCTGGTTTTTTTTAAACTAAGACTAAGGCGTCAAAGAGGAAACTAGACACAAATCTCAAAATCCATGTTTGCATCTGCAGCGTCTCGACTTGAAGGTGACCCGTGGGTTTGCGTGTTCTACGTCATTCAACCTACAACATGCACAATAGGCTCCACTACAAACAAACAAAATGACATGACAGTTTGCTGTTATCAACAATCCTCTTTTACCTCATGTGAGCTTTTCCTTTTCTTCACCACTAAAGCTGTGCAGTGTAACTCCAGGCTCATCTCAGGTTCTGTGTAAGCGAGTCCAGCTGAGAGCATTTACCCCTGTACCGTCTGTAATGGACTCACTTTGGCCCCATGAAGTCCCCTCCTCACACACAGCAGACACTGGAGACAAGACCTCGCGTTTGCTTAATAATAGCCATTTACATCCGAGAGCAGCGTGAAATATGATCCGCTCTGAAACCGTCATGTACTTTATAGTTTGAGTCGAGACGCTGCAGGAGAACACATGCATTTTGAGATTTCTGTCTGAGAAACGAGGTGTAAAATATATTCATAAAAAACAAACAAATTGACATTAGAATTGGCTATATTTAGGGACCACAGTCAGAATATAAGCATATACTGTAGGTCTATCTACTGAAAAGTGTCATGATCTTCATGGGCCCTTGTCAGCCCCGGGCCCTTAGAATCACCCTAACCTTCCACCCCTTACGGCGCTCTTGTCCTGCCTATTTTTCATCTATCCTCTCGGACACCATTGCTTTTTCTCTATCAATGACTAGTTTGTTCAAAAACTAAACAAGATCCAAAATCCATCTGAGCAAATCTTTGGAACATAATATGTCACAGGAGCAAATGGATTGGGAAAGTTGAGATCAGGGATATGGCTCGTTATAATCACATCCTTCTGCTCTGATGGCCCTGGACTCTCACACACGATTAGCCTGCGTTTCACACACTCCTGCTCTTCACGCTTTTATCTCCGAATTTACCCAAGCTTTTACTGCAGTTTGAAGGTCACAAACTCCAGCAGGACAGGAGGGGGTCAGGGAAGTGTATTGCCCACAGGCACTAAGCGGTCTGAGGAAAGTCCCACTGAGATCCAAAGTCTCTTTGTACAGATCTGCTCCACAGTCTATAAAGCCCTGTTCACACGGGATTAGAATGACCAGGGGACCTCAGGTTAGGCTGAGCACACACTTAACCATTTTCTTTTGCCGGAGTTTGCTATAATTGTGAGTCGCCGTGAGTCTTCCCGAGTCGTGACAGGGTCGTGTCCCGTCGTGTGGGGAGGTCAACGACTGGACTCAAGTTTGAATCGTGTAATGTGGAAGGCAGAAGGACACGACTTAAAGCCTGATTTCGGAAGCACAGGAGAAGCGTGGGTGATTTTACCGTCCCAAAAGTGACACACAGAAAGTAGCGGCCAATGACAGAGAGGAATACACCCAGAAAAACACTGTAGCTCCTCCCTTTTCATTTGTCTCTCATAACAACGGCACAAACAACTAATTAATGGCCACAGCGAGCCCCACGCTGACCACGCCAAACAACACAACATTATATCGTCAAAAGTTCACAAGAACAACTACATTTCAACCGCAAACAGAGTGAAGCATCACACACTGTGTTCGGACAATTCAGCTAATGTCAGCTGCTTCTCTCCGCTGTCTCCTCTATCTCAGAGCTGATGTCCACCTCCTTTTCTTATTAAATACGTCCCGCTTCTTCTATAAACAAGTAGCAGACTAATACAGCGCCAGTGGACCTTGTTAGGCCCACAGTGATGACATGACACTGTTGACCCATCCAGACAGTGGCATATCTTTGCTGATCTGGGGTCTGATTTTCTTCTCCAAAGACAGATGAAGCACCGCTGTATCATAATTATGTGTGAACCCCCAGTCGTTCTATAATCGTGCTGAATCCAATCCAATCATTCTTTACAAAATCTCGCAAGACTGACAAAATGGTGTAGTGTGTACTCAGCTTAAAACGTAAAAATGACAGATGTCCCCGGAGTTTCTATTCCTGTGTAAATCTGCCATGTCGGTGATTTGTAAGGTAAACATTCCCCTGATTTTAGGGTAATTCTGTAAACTCCTCAGGCGACTCTGGTCCCGTGCAAATCGACATGTCGGATTTTGGAATGTTTTTAACCAGCGTAATGAAGTGTAAATAAGGAGAACATCAATTCAGAACCTCTTCTTACCAGTATATTTCTGTCTGCATTTAAACTATAATAATAATATCTCACAAATGCTGTTTGGTTATCCATTGAAGAAGTATAAAAGAGAAAAACTGATTTAGCATTTAGGTCAGAGGACACTTTCAGAAGTCACATCTCCAAATGTCTGTACATTCATTCATAATCTCTAACTCTGTGGCCTAAATGTGGTCGATGGTTGACAACAGCTGGCCTTATATTTACCGGGCATTTGACCGGTGGGCCGGTTCCAAAATGGGCCGGTGCGTTAGATTTTATTTTTTTATTTTCTGCGCAGCCCGTGTTTTCTGGAATGGAATCATCGAATGGCCCATCACAGGTGCATCAGTGGTACATGTGCCGCACGCATGAGCCGGCCCAGTCTATTTATTTTTTTATTTTGTGCGCGCGCACCCCTCTCCCTGCTATGGGTGAGTCCAAACCAAAAAATGCCAGGGTCGAATTATTGTCCCAGTTCAGTCCTGACAGCAGAAAACATCTGGATCATCCATAATTTGCATTGATTGATGCTAACAGCTATAGGTAACTTACTTTGAACAGGCTCAAGCAGTGCTTCTCCTTTTGATCAGAGGCTCCAAAAGAAAGTTTGGATGGCCAAAGATGAGACTATTAGTGTCTTACTATCACTTTAAGTACACCATATCAAATCTTTCACTCGACAATTTTCAAAATAGATGTCCTGATTACACCAAAAATATGCATATTGCAAAATGATATTCACAAACTCAAACTGTGGCAGTAAAAGTGAATGTTTTTGTGTTGTAAGTAGTAATTTCCAGCATAGAAAAACACATGTCTCTTTCTCTCTCTGTTTGGGGCCTCCTCCAGCAGACTCCTAGGTCGCCTTTGCCCAATCGGCACACTGCCCAGGAATCGAATCTGGGGCCTTCCGGCTGGAGGTGAGCGCGGTAACCACTTAGAGGAGGAATGAGCCGGGGCTCAGAGTGTGATATAACACAACAACCAGTATGATAAAGAGCCTTCATACGAGGGGGCGTGGCCCAGAGACCGTGAAGCAAATGTCTTATGGAAATCATTATTCATCTCTTTTTAGATGTTTTCTGGCAGATGGTCAACATACTGTATTTAATAATAATAAAGCATCAGTTTTACAGTATAGTGCTTTTCTGGACACATTGCATTATCCATTCACTCTATACTGGGATATTTAGCACACACACATGAAGTCAAGGCAAATTTGGTCCTCTAGGAAATGAAGCAGATTGTCCGTAGAAGGAAAAAAACAGCACTCCAAGCTAACGTTAGAATGTAGCATGAAGCTAACGTTAGTATGTAGCATGAAGCTGACGTTAGTATGTAGCATGAAGCTGTAACGTTAGTATGTAGCATGAAGCTACTTAGTAGCATGAAGCTAATGTAGCATGAAGCTACGTATGTAGCATGAAGCTAACGTTAGTATGTAGCATGAAGCTACGTTAGTATGTAGCATGAAGCTGACTTAGTATGTAGCATGAAGCTAACGTTAGTATGTAGCATGAAGCTAACGTTAGTATGTAACATGAAGCTGACGTTAGTATGTAGCATGAAGCTAACGTTAGTATGTAGCATGAAGCTAATTAGTATGTACATGAAGCTGACGTTAGTATGTAACATGAAGCTGACGTTAGTATGTACATGAAGCTGACGTTAGTATGTAGCATGAAGCTAACGTTAGTATGTAACATGAAGCTAACGTTAGTATGTAGCATGAAGCTGACGCTAGTATGTAGCATGAAGCTGACGTTAGTATGTAACATGAAGCTGACGTTAGTATGTAGCATGAAGCTAACGTTAGTATGTAGTATTATTTCTGAATTTACGACTCGCAGAACACGTTTTGAAACATTTGACACTTTGGTCATGTGACTGTATGCAGTGCTTTGAAGCAATGTGCTTCAGGAAGAGCTGGTTTATTTGCCCATCACTAAGCGTTTGTTAAAGTATAAGGAGCAGTCAGTGAGAGAGTAGTTCTTTTCCTCTTTGCCCCATTTGAGGGCGCTATCACGGAGATAGCGTCTGCTTCTAAACTTATATCATTTTAACCAATGGAGAATTTAAGCAGTGATCCCCCCCCCCCCATCCCCCCTCTATCTCCCCTCTAACTCTCTCTCTTCTCTCTCCCCCCTCTCTTTCCCCTCTCTCCCTCCCTCTCCCTCTCTCTCCTGTCCCTCTCTCTCCCTCTCACTCCCTCTATCCCTTTCTGTCTCTCCCCCCTCTCTCTCTCTCTCTCTCTCCCTTTCTCTCTCTTTCTCCCCTCCCTCTCTCTCCCCTCCCCTCCGTCTCTCTCAGACACAGTCCCCTTCTTCCCCTTCTTTCCGCCGTCACTGGACACCGCTCAGTATCTGATCGTGAGACGCAACATTTACCAAGTGGCCAGTAAATTATGTCTAAACCAATTACAGGGAATTACCGGGGGCCACAGGGGAGCAAGGGGAGGGGGTTCAGGGGAGGGGGTCCAGGGGGTGCTGGGTCTGATAAGAGGAAACACACACGGCGTAAATCAGCGACAAAACCAACTCTTTTTATGAGATTTCCACACATTCCGTGGCTGCTTTTGACGATAATAATTCCAGTCTTTATGATCGTGAATGCGCTCTTTTATTACATGGATTAATTGCTGTTACACGTTTATAAGGTGTTTATATCAGGCCCCGGTGGAGCGACAGAACGCGGGAAATCAGAATCACCAAATCGATCGCCAAAGGGACTTTTTTTGTGTGATTCAAGGCAAACGCTGCAGGTGAACAGGGAATAAATATAAATGTAAAGATATAGATTATTGACATATATGAGGAGGGAATGTATTGCAAGTTTTCTGTCATTTTGTGGTTTCTTCTTTTTCTGAAAAGGCATTTTATTTTTGGTAAAATGGCCAAGATTTGCTCAGAGGAATTCTTGCGCAGACCCTCCTCAGTGAGAGTATTCATAAGCTGCTGCGGACGTTAGCACTAGCCAGGTGAGCACCAGCTAAGCTTAGCACTACTCACATTAGCACTAGCTAAGTTAGCAATAGCCACATTAGCACTAGCTAAGTTAGCAATAGCCACGTTAGCACTAGCTAAGTTAGAAATAGCCACGTTAGCACGTTATGGAACCATGACTGCAATACAGAGATAGTATGGTCTTACAGCATGACCCAATATACATTAAGATGCTTTGATAACACTTTATAACTACACCTTATTTAGCCTCAATGAGTTAACTCTTATATAATCATTTACAATTCATTAGTTAAGTATGACTAATGGCTGGTGTACGCTGTGCGATTTTTTTGTCTTGTTAGATTAGGCATTGCATGATTGTAAAATCATGTGGCTGCTCTCAGCTCCACTGTGCAATCGATGGAGCAACGTCTACGTCACATCAGTGGCGCCAAAAGGTTAACGCCCCTTTTCGGGGGAAAACAGAAGCTCCGTACATTGGAATGAATGTGGAAAGATCGTCTGAAAACTTTTAATTTACACATGAAAAAACGTTTTCTTTGTTTTATTTAATTATCGAACATGAAAAGGAAGCCATGGATGTGACCTGTTGTTTCAGATCATTCACAGAGAAGACGGTTAACGTTTTAAACTGAGCTGCTAAACCCACTGTGATCATGACTTGTCTGTGACATTTGCCTGTGGAACTTTTTCGCTGGATGCTTTATAATGTCACTACAGCTTTAGCTTTTAGTCTGTTGCTTTTATATTATCATTAAATTAAAATCATACGGTAACGAATCAGGCAAGAACTCAAGCGCAGACTCAGCAAGGCAGTGCAAATATGGTAGGTATTTATTGACCAAGAAAAGTTTCCAGGTAATATCCAAGTAAGTCTTCTTCACAGGTGTGGATCGGGAACCAGGAGCACAGGTGAGGGGAGCGGACCAAAGACAGGAGCACAGGGGAGGGGGGGGGAGGGGGGGGGGGGGGGGGGGGGGGGGGGGGGGGGGACCAGGAGCACAGGTGAGGGAGCGGACCGAAGAGGGGGGGGACCAGGAGCACAGGTGAGGGGAGCGGACCAAGACCAGGAGCACAGGTGGGGAGGGGAGGGGGGGGGACCAAAGACCAGGAGCACAGGTGAGTGAGCGGACCAAAGACCAGGAGCACAGGTGAGGGAGCGGACCAGACCAGGAGCACAGGTGAGGGGAGCGGACCAAAGACCAGGAGCACAGGTGAGGGAGCGGACCAAAGACCAGGAGCACAGGTGAGTGGAGCGGACCAAAGACCAGGAGCACAGGTGAGGGGAGCGGACCAAAGACCAGGAGCACAGGTGAGGGAGCGGACCAAAGACCAGGAGCACAGGTGAGGGGAGCGGACCAAAGACCAGGAGCACAGGTGAGGGAGCGGACCAAAGACCAGGAGCACAGGTGAGGGGAGCGGACCAAAGACAGGAGCACAGGGAGGGGGCGGGACAGGGAGGGAGGACCAGGAGCACAGGTGAGGGAGCGGACCAAAGACCAGGAGCACAGGTGAGGGGAGCGGACCAAAGACCAGGAGCACAGGTGAGGGAGCGGACCAAGACCAGGAGCACAGGTGAGGGGCGGACCAAGACAGGAGCACAGGTGGGGAGCGGACCAAAGACCAGGAGCACAGGTGAGGGAGCGGACCAAAGACCAGGAGCACAGGTGAGGGAGCGGACCAAGACCAGGAGCACAGGTGAGGGAGCGGACCAAAGACCAGGAGCACAGGTGAGGGAGCGGCCAGGTAGGGGCACAGGTGAGGGGAGCGGACCAAGACCAGGAGCACAGGTGAGGGGAGCGGACCAAGACCAGGAGCACAGGTGAGGGGAGCGGACCAAAGACCAGGAGCACAGGTGAGGGGAGCGGACCAAAGACCAGGAGCACAGGTGAGGGAGCGGACCAAAGACCAGGAGCACAGGTGAGTGGAGCGGACCAAAGACCAGGAGCACAGGTGAGTGAAGCTGATCAGGGTGAAGCGCAGGTGGCTGGAGCGTGAAGATCTGGAGTGAAACGGAGAAAACTGGTAAGTGTCCAAACAACAATACAGGTATAAATTCAAAAGCTGGAACGTAGCACTAACTGGAGCGAGTAATACGATCTGGCAGGGCTGAGCTGTCTGGGAGTGCTTCTTGAAGCTTGTTAATTGCAGAGCAGACTCAGCTGTGGGCTCCAACACACCTGTCTTCACTCCTAAAAAACACAATAAGGGGAGGGGAGAAGATGGCCTCTCAGGGAGTGGCTTGAGAGGCCTGAGGGGCTGTGACACATACAGCCTACAATGTAGTTTTGTAGCTTATGAGAGCAAATGGTTCATTCAGCAGCTAACCTACTAGCTGCTAATGCTAACGTTAATGTGTGTTTTAAAACCGAGAGAATCATTAATTAGGCCTAATGCTGAACAGGTTTGATGAGTTTGAATAATTACCGATTAAAGACGTTACAGAAGGTGCATAATACACGGCCACCAGGGGGAGCTGTTTCCTCAGTAATGAGCTCTGACATGGACATAACAGATGCTAGCAATGGTCATATAAGCTCATATAAGTGTCCACAAAAATGTAAAGTCTTCCAATCGTCTTCTGACAGTGACTTGATGTGTCTGTGATCAAGAACAGACATTGTCCTGTAGTTCTGACACTGGTTTGGAATATTTTATCCTCCGAATGAGAAATGATTCTGTTTCACATACACACTAAAGCAATTTTTAACTCTCGATTCCCCCAAAAGGGGGCGTTGCCCAGTAAAAGTTCCCGGATGTTGCTCCCATCTATGCGATAGTTCAAACAGACAATCGTACGAACAAAGTTTATCGTAGAGAATATCAGGCTACAGAAGGAGTGTGTTTAGCTGAGGCGAGTGCCAAATGCTAGCGGGGTTTATTTCCGCGGAAAAGTGCAGGGAAAGTCCTGTGAAATCGGCTCAGGCCTGACCTCTGTGGCGTCCGATGTGGACGGGACACTGACAGAGATCCTCTCTGCAGCGAGAGGAGGCTTAGTCTGAGACGATGTCTGTCGTAGCTCGTGTTTGTTTGAACGACGGTTCTATTTTAATTTAAATCTTTGTTCCTGTCTCACTGTACGACCTACGGCCGGCGTGAGTGATCACACAGTGTACACCCTGATCACACAGTGTACACCCTGATCACACAGTGTACACCCTGATCACACAGTGTACACCCTGATCACACAGTGTACACCCTGCTTAACACCTAATAACTACTTAACAAAGAATAAGTCAAGTAAATGTGAAGAACTATTCATTATGAGTAAGTATTAGTCACACTTAACTAATGAAGGGTTTATGATGAAAGAAGTGTTCATTAATCATTTATTGAGGCAAATGTTACCGATGCTTTTAGATTTCCATGTCATGCAAATATCTATAGTCCTGGCTCATTTACTCCTGTCCCAAATACGTCCCTTCACACTTGTTTGAGGCTTGCTGCACACTTACACGTTAAGGAGAAACTAGGTAAGAATATCCAGTTTTGTGTTTTTTGTGATTGATCCTGCACAGCAGTCGCCGATGCCTTGGCGTTGTTTTGCAGTTCCTTGGACTACAATAGCACTAACCGTCGGCTAAAGCGTCTGTAATCCAGCACTGACTCGTGACTGAGGTCTGTTTTCGTCTGCTCCTCCTCCTCCGGGTGGCACGTGATTTACAGCGTGTTGTTTTGGCGCTGCTCTGAAACTCATTTTCCCAAGATCCTCCGCTCTTTGATTGGTCTGACCTCCGACCCCTGACGCCACATAAATCTGACTGATCCAAAGGCGTTTAATCACCGGCGCCACACAGGACAGGAGCGGCTCTTTACCTGCTGAGGTTTCCAAACGGCTTCACAAAGGGACACGGTCTCGAATGTCGATCTTACCTGTGGTGGTTCATGTTGAGATTAGAGTCTAGTTTAATCCTTAACGTCTGAGTTTTAACGTCAGAGTGAAAAACAGACCTAACTCTTTTGTCTGAAGTGACTCCAACATGGCTGTGTCTTTCCCACGCTCCTTCACTCACAAATACTGACATGTTTGGTATCCACGTGTAGCACGAAAGGCTGTGACCGAGATGACGCTGTAATCCAAATATGGTCATTTCCTTTTGAAAACACATATTCATGTCAGTAATCTACAGCAGAAGTTTCTCTACATTAAATCATGTTCCCTATTCCCGGGTCATACTGTATATACTGTATAATCACCCTCTGACTGGACGGACCCAGAGACACAGGAGGACCGGGGTCGCTCTGTTCTCTCCTCAGACCTGTCCCTTTTGGGTTCCCTCTGTTGCCTTTAAGGGCCCGCTCGCCGCCCCCCCCCCCCTCCCGCGTCTGCTCCTCAAAGGCGGCGTCTGAATCGAGCTTTTGTCCGTCGCTGGAGGAGACGTCGTTTAGTATCTGTCCCCCACATCTCCAGAGGAAAGGCCAGCTCCGTGTCCAACAAATTCCCCTTTGTGTGCCGCCGCGTCTCCCACAGCAGAGGGGACCGGGGGAGCCGCCGTCCCCCCCCCCCCCTACATCTGGGTCCCATCAGCGGGCGATAGAGTTACAGCGCGACACACTGGGACTTTTAGACTGGTTTTGGGGCTTTGCGGAACACCTTTAGAGCTAATGTTGAAGACGCTGCAGGTGAATAGGGGAAATGAAGAGATATCAGTGTGAGACTCCCGCTGTAGATTACCCACATGAATATGAGGGGAAATGTGTTGCAAGTTTTCATTTAAAGATAAGGCATTTTAAGCGATTGTGACAAGGGCCATGGGTACTGTTAAATGAAACCAGTCTGGTAAAGGGCCAAAGGTTTAAGTACAACTGGTATTGTAAAAATGAAAAAAAAAATAATCTTTAAATCCAAGTTTTGATGTTGTTGGTCCAGCTCATGCAAAGGATTTTCCCCCCATTTTTTCTCCGCTATTTTTGCCCATTTTTATACACAACTCTTTCTTACTTTCACCCCAATTTCTTTCTCGTTTTCTCAGTTTCCCCTCTCATTTTTGCTATTTTTTCCCCTATTTCCTCTTATTTATTCCCACTTTTTTTAGCCAACTTTTGCCCTTATTTTTTTTGGACCAATGTTTGCCCCATTTCCCCCAATTTTCTTCTTATTTTTCCATTTCCCGCCCTCATTTTTGCTAATTTATTATTACAAATATTTTTCCATTTTGCCCAATTTTTCTAGCCTGGCATAAAGCCAGACTGACTTTATTTATGTATTTAGAAATACATATAAAGACTGGAATTGTGGTAATAGGACGCAAATAGGAAATCCTAGCACGGAAGATGACACACTGTTAACTCCCGCCCCCCGTGCTATGATTGGCTCGTCTTGGTTTTACCGGAGTCAGCGAGATTCAAATCGCACAATTCCAGACTGTATCCCCATGTATCTCTGAACATGGAGGATCAATCTGGCTCGTGCCAGGCTACAATTTTCCCCCTCTATTTCTTTCCCAAATCTTTTCCCAACGTTTTTGCCACATTCCCCCAATATTAATACCAATACCAATTTCTTCTTCTTCTTCTTCTTCTTCTTCTTCTTCTTCCAAAAAATTCATATTTTGACCCAATTGTTCCCCCTAATTTTTGCTCGTGTTTTATTACTAATATTTTCCCAATTTTCCAAAATTATTTCCAATTTTTTTACACATTGATTGACATTGGAGATGAACCCGGTATTGTACATGTGCAGATCTTCAACATATTATTGTTCTGTGTTCTGGTTCTACACGACTAATACTAGTTGTGTCGTCTAGTATTAGTCATCTAGAACCACAGTAGGTATTGGGAAAAGTATCGTTCAGGTATCGGTATCAAAAACCAAGTAACAGTACCCAGCCCTTTCTGTGACTACACCTAAATAATGGACAGAGTGCTCTGTCAGTTCCTAAGATTTTGGGTTGAAAACTCAGTAACTCGGGCATGAACAAACTTCAGAGGGAGGGACATTTAAACGTACAGACTATGGGCCTGATCCTGAGGCTGTGTGATGTTAATGTAAAGAAGAGGAGAGCAAAGAGGAAGCTCTCGTTGTAGTCAGCGCTGCTCGTAGAACACCATGCCCTGTGTTGGGGAGAATACTTTGAAATGATATTTAGTTACAGAATACTGAAAACCTTTTTTGATTCTCCATCCATTTTCTAACGCTTTATCCGGGGCCGGGTCGCGGAGGCAACAGTCTCAGCAGAGATGCCCAGACTTCCCGATCCACGCACACCTCCTCCAGCTGTTCTGGGGGGACCCCGAGGCGACACCAGGCCAGCTCGGAGACATAGTCCCACCAGCGTGTCCTGGGCCTTCCACGAGGCCTCCTCCCAATAGGACATGCCTGGAACACCTCCCGAGGGAGGCGACCAGGAGGCATCCGAAACAGATGCCTCAGCTGGCTCCTTTCAACGTGAAGGAGCAGCGACTCTACCCCGAGCTCCTCCCGGGTAACTGAGCTCCTCACCCGATCTCGGAGGGTGCGCCCAGCCACCCTGCGAAGGAAACTCATTTCGGCCGCTTGTATTCGCGATCTTGTCCTTTCGGTCATTACCCAGATCTCATGACCATAGGTGAGGGTGGGAACGTAGATCGATCGGTAAATCGAGAGCTTTGCCCCCTGACTCAGCTCCCTCTTCACCACAACAGTCCGATACAGCGACCGCATCACTGCTGACGCTGCACCGATCCGTCTATCGATCTCACGCTCCATCCGTCCCTCACTCGTGAACAAGACCCCGAGATACTTGAACTCCTCCACTTGAGGTAAGGACTCTCCACCGACCTGAAGCGGGGAAGCCACCTTTTTCCGGTGGAGAACCATGGCCTCGGATTTGGAGGTGCTGATCCTCATTCCGGCCGCTTCACACTCGGCTGCAAACCGCCCCAGTGCGCGCTGAAGGTCCTGATTTGATGAAGCCAACAGAACAACATCGTCTGCAAACAGCAGAGATGAGATCCTGAGTTCCCAAACCGGACACCCTCCGGCCCCTGGCTGCGCCTAGAAATTCTGTCCATAAAGGTAATGAACAGAACCGGTGACATAGGGCAGCCCTGGCGGAGACCAACACGCACCGGAAACAAGTCTGACTTACAGCCGGCAATGCGAACCAAGCTCCTGCTGCGGTCATACAGGGAACGGACAGCCCTTAGCAGAGGACCCCGGACCCCATACTCCCGGGGCACCCCCCACAGGGCACCACGAGGGACACGGTCGAACGCTTTCTCCAAATCCACAAAGCACATGTGGACTGGTTGGGCGAACTCCCACGAACCCTCGAGCACCCGATGTAGGGTATAAAGCTGGTCCAGTGTGCCACGACCGGGACGAAAACCGCATTGTTCCTCCTGAATCCGAGGTTCGACTATCGTCCGGATCGTTTTTTGATTCTGAATTTTATAATGATTTGCATTATATCCATTATCATTAATTAGGACCGCTATGGATAGTTGGGTCGATACCAATATGAAGAGGGTTAGCCGATAGCTGATGTATAGGCTGATGTTTTAAGTAATTTAATTTGATATAGATATAGGGCTCAGGTCCTTCTGTGGACCCACCACCTGCAGAAGGAGCCATAGGGGCTGGTGCAATGTGATTTGGGCAGCTCCAACAGCTGCCCCCACGACCTGGCAACGGACAAGTGGAAGAAAATGGATGGATGGTGTTACGGGTCCGGTCTAGGGGGCAGACCCGCACCAGAAGAATATTCTGAATAAACAGAAGAAATTATGAGACAAGAGGCAGTGAGCTTTGGTTCGATGCAGCCTCGCTTCATGTATATCTTTATTACAAAAATTATGTTCAATACATTTACATTTCTGTTTTTGTATTTACCTAAAATCATGTATACTTTTACTTTATCTAATCATGTTTCACCTTTCCCCAAAATCACGTGTAACCTTTATACTGTACTAGTATCTTGTTACTACCTTATCTGGTTTATCACTATGTAACTTTTATCTTTAACAAACATTACCAGTAAATAGTGCTTTCACTTATGTAGTTTTCTACTTTTTAAAACAAGTATATTTCGTTACTTGAGTACAACTAAAATAATGTTCATAAGTAGTCGCTTGGTCTGCTAATCAAATCCTTTCTTATTTTTCCAAAATTACAGAACCAAAAATATATCAAAAGAGTCCATAAACATTACTATTTCCATTACAGAAACCAATTTAGCATTTAAACAATATTAGTTACACTTTTCAACAATGTCCGGGAGCTTATGTTCATATTACTTGGGAGAGCGTTCAAGTTACGGTGGGGCGCCGCCATTACACGACCTCATGGTAGCCTTACTACAACGAGCGCGATTCTAAACAGTATATTAACGTAATCTAGCTTTACAAAGCTACCTGAAAAACGGCTATAAACAACCACAATAGTATACAGTCATGTTGTATGTGATATTGCATGTGCTTTATACATTACTACCTGAATAAACAGAAGAAATTATGAGACAAGAGGCAGTGAGCTTTGGTTCGATGCAGCCTCGCTTCATGTATGAGGGAAGGCCGCAAACGTGTTGACAAGAAGGACCCCGCCTGGCGGAGCCGCTGCTTTCTCACTACATTGCCCCCTTGTGGCGCACCCCAATATTGCAATCACCTCAGAATAAAAGAAAGACATTAGTACATTGAATTAAAGACTCTTTTTAACTGAAGTGCTATTAAATAACAATACTGATTATAAAATAACATAAAAATGTGACTGCACATTTTGTGTGCGTCACACGCTCCCTGACAACAGAAAATGGCTCCGAACATTTACAAATACTACTTTACTCTTACTGTTATGAACCAATAACCTTCATAGTGTCTCTTTTGCATAAAGCAACAAAGTCTTTATCACCTACTAATAAGCAGGTAACGGTATGTGATGCATAGGAGCAGTAAACGGGTATACTGGATATGCATAATGCTGAGGCATGAGTCTGTATGGTGCACGATATACCATCATGTTGGAGTCCATTCCCCAGACTGGCACAGCTGGGGGCAGGAAGGCTTCGACCGCGCCGACAGCTGGTGGTGGATGGTAGGACTGCAACGAAGGCTGGCCCATTGAGTCATAGGTGAACATTTGCGGTGGCTTCCGGGCACGGGCGGACCTCCGGACCTGTGACTCGTCCTCTTCTCCCACACTGGCTCGTGCAGGTTGGTGTTGCTGGGCTGGCACTGTGTCGTCCTCCTGGTCGGTTTCACTCTGTGCATCCTCTGCTGGCACAGGTATCTCAGGTGTACCGTCCACGTCATGTTGTTCCACGTATGGCTCTGGTTGATCAGTGTCCATAAGGAGCCTGTTCTCTTGAATTGTCCTGTTTTGCTCTCTGGTTGCATGTTGTCTGGTGTCTCTTAGAGGAGCGGGCATAGTGGACTCTGCTTGCACTGCTGTGTAGTCTCTCTGAAACCCACTAGGTGGAGCTCTAGTGACACGCTGGGGAATCCTCAGCCAGTACTGTGCTGGTTCATCCTCTGAGTCTGAAGAGGAGTTGCTCTTTGTGTCACTGAGTCTCTGGTCTTGTCTTGTCTGTTTTTGAGCTCTTGTGTGATGTCTGTTTTTCACAGGTGACACTTTGGGAGGTAAGTCTATTGGCAAATCATTGACTAAAAGGAGGAGGTTGCGATGAAGTGTTCTTACTTTGTTATTTCCATTTTCAGGTGTCACTTTGTAAACGGGGCCATCTGCAATCCTCTCTTTTATAACATAGATGGTATTCTCCCAGTAGGACCTTAATTTACCAGGACCTCCTCTCTCTCTCAGGTTGCGGACTAATACACGATCACCTTGCTCAAGAACGGTACCTCTGGTGTGTTTGTCATATGCTTTCTTTCCCTTGGAGCTTGAGTTTTGGCTATTCTCAGTAGCAATCTTGTATGCCTCTCTCATCCTCGCGGCCCACTTCTCTGCGTAACCTCTAGGAGTGCTGGGTTCTTGTTCAGGGTTAAGATTAAACATAAGGTCCACAGGCAGTCTAGGATGTCTGCCAAACATTAAGTAGAATGGGGACATACCTATGGCCTCATGCCTGGTGCAGTTATAGGCGTGGACTGCGTGTGCCAGGTGATCTTTCCATCTCTCCTTTTCCTTTTCGCCCAGGGTCCTTAACATCTGGAGAAGCGTGCGGTTAAATCTCTCCGCTGGGTTGCTTTGAGGATGGTAGGGTGTTGTACGTGAATGTCCTACTTTACTCAACTGTTGCAAGGTTTTAAAGAGGTCATTTTCAAATTCCCTCCCCTGGTCATGATGCAGCTTGTGTGGATAGCCAAACTTGGGGATGAAATCTTCAAAAAGTTTCTCTGCGGCTGTCTTACCGGATTTGTTTCTAGTGGCGTATGCCTGGGCATATCTAGTAAAATGATCAACAGCTACCAGGATATATTGGTAACCGCCTTTACTAGGTTCTAAATGTAAATAATCTATGGACACAAGCTCTAGTGGCTGACTAGTGGTAATGCTCCCCATGGATGCTCTAATGTGGGAGACAGGTTTTTTGCTTTTAATGCAGGGGCACCTTCTTGTCACGTACATCTCTACATCTCTTTTCATGTATGGCCAATAAAAGCGGTCTCTGACTAATGACAGTGTCTTTTCAGTCCCTACATGGCTCATGTCATTGTGGAGAAGCTTAAGGGCTGTTTCATGATACGCTTTCGGAAGGACAAGTTGGTGTCTCTGGTTAGTCTGTCTGTAAAGCAAGCTGTCTTTGAGATGTAATCTGTCCCACTCATAAAGCAGTTTTCGGGAAGGACCACTAACTTTGCTCTTGATGTCATTGGTTAGCATTTTGACAGTCTCTTTGAGCTTTACAACTTGGCCTATGACAGGATCACTTTGTTGTGCTTTCACTAGCTCAGCATGACTAATGGCTGGGAGGAGTAGGTCAGAAGTCTGGTTGTTCTGGGCTAGGTCCAGGGCTGCAACATAAGCTACATCTTTTGACTCTGCCGCACGACTGCCATCCCAAATGGTCTGGATAGTGTCTCTAGATAGTTCTTTTGTGCACGTGTCTACATAGCTGTCTATGTCTAATGGCAGCCTGGACAGTGTGTCTGCATCTATGTTGACTTTGCCTGGCCTGTACTTAATTTCGAATCGGAAATCAGCAAGCTCACCGACCCAGCGGTGGCCAACGGCGTTAAGCTTTGCTGTGCTCAGCACATAGGTTAACGGATTATTATCCGTGTAGACAGTAAAGTGTGGCGCATAGTAAAGGTAGTCTCTGAATTTCTCACTAATGGCCCACTTTAAAGCCAGAAATTCTAGTTTACCTGAGTGGAGGTGGTACCTACGCTCGGCTGGTGTCAGCGTTCTTGACCCGTAAGCAATTACCCTCAGCTTCCCCCCTTGGCGCTGGTAAAGGACGGCGCCAAGCCCCTTCTCTGAGGCATCGGTGTGTAGCACGAAGGGAAGACTGAAGTCTGGATAGGCGAGTACCGGCGGATTTGACAGGGTTGTGATGAGCTGGTTTAGCGCACTCTGGTGTTCTTCTGTCCAGCGTATTGGTGTTTTTGATGACACCTGTATACGTTTTGACTTTGTCGTTTTCTTGGACTGTTGAGGTGGACTGGCACAACTGATGTCTTTGGCTACTAACAGTTCATACATTGGTCTTGCAATCTTTGAAAAATCTTGAATGTATGTACGGTAGTAGCTGAGAAATCCAAGTAGTTTGCGAACCTCTCCAACCGTGTTTGGTGTCTTTTCCTTCAGAGCTTGAATAGCCTCGATGTCTTTGGGGTCGACACGAACTCCATCCGCAGAGACGAGACGTCCAACGTAGCGAACTTCCTTTTGAAAGAGCTCACATTTGGTTGGCCTGAGCTTCACGCCGTGTTGTTGGAGTGCTCGTAGGACACGTCGGAGTCCCTCAACATGTTCGTCAAATGTCTTAGCATAACAGAGGATGTCATCCAAATACGGGATGCAGCACTCGTCCCTCAGGGAGCACAGCATCTCCTCCATGCTCCTCTGAAAAGTGGCGGGCGCGTTAGAGAGCCCGAAGGGGATGCGAACCCACTCGTACAATCCCCACGGAGTGATGAATGCTGTCATGTGTCGTGATCCTTCAGCCACATAGCCTTGATGATAGGCCTTTCCCTGATCTAAGATGGAGAACCAGCTGTATCCCCCCAGCGTATCAATAAGATCTTGTATGCGGGGGAGAGGATGTCTGTCTGGGACTGTCTTTTGATTCAGGAGCCTATAGTCGATGCAGAGACGGAGGGTGCCGTCTTTCTTTCGCACACAAACTACAGGAGCGGCATATGGAGACTTGGACTTAACTATCCACTGCTTGGCAAGAAGGTCTTGAATGTACTCTTTAACTTCCTTGTAGAGTGGTTTGGGAATCGCAGAGTACGTTCTTTGCACGGGAATGTCGTCTTTTAAAGTAATGTTCATTTGGAGGCTAGGGATGCATCCAATGTCATTTTCATCACGGGAGAATGCATTTGACTCTTCATACAGCATTTGTTTTACTATAGCTTGTTGTTCATCACTTAAATGACTCACATCGACGGATGGGTGCCACAGCTGGGATGTGGACTCACTTGGTGGTTGTTCTTTTATAACACAATCTGGTGTGCTCGAGTCATTTACTGTTGGAGTGGCTGTCTCTATTATTTTGTCAATGGACTGTATGCTCCCAAGTAGTGTCAAATGGTCTAAAGTGATGTCAGTCTCTGTGTGGTTACCTATCGGGATCTCAACATATGGTCGCTTGCCTTTGTGAACTTCAACTAGTCCATCGCCAATGTCGAGTTGCTGCAGCTTGGCATCAGGGTCTTTGACTTCAAACAGGGCAAGTGGAGCGTTGAAATCAGTTGACAGGTGACACCTTAGATGAGTGACTTGGCCAGGATGTATAACAGCACCTTGTCGTCCGACTCTGACTCGAGCTTGTTCAAACCTGGATTCATTAGTCTGAATAAAGTTCACAATGGTGTCAGCCTGTTCAGCTTGAATCTGCATAGCGTCCTTGAGTAGTTTAGAAATGACTGAGATCACATCTGCTTCTTCTCCTTGTCCCAGAATGAGCTCTTGGATGACGTTGAAGCCTAAAATGGGACGTGGGAGGCAGACTCTGCTGACGAGGAATGGGACTCTGATTGTGAGGTCTGGGTTATCATTGTCAGGTAGGTTGAATAACAGTTCAATCCAGCCGTCATATGGGACAGACTCACCGTTGACTGCAGTCACATTGAGGGGCTTGTCTCCCAGTAATTCGCTGAGAGGGCGTATGCTTTGATGTGGGGCGTAGATCTTCCTCCAAGTACGATCCACAATGCTGACTTGAGCACCAGTGTCCAGGAGCACAGTCACTGTATAGCCATTAAGGTTGCACTTCAGGAGACATTTCTGCCCTAAAATCTTCGCTACCCTTTGTGATGCAGACATCACCTCAGCCGAATGGCAGGCAGCAGCATTAGCTGAGTGAGAGTCATTATCATTCTGTTCTCTTCTCAGTGTCCGTTGCTTGTAGCCTTTGGTTCTTTTTAAACATCCTACTGCACGGTGTCCTTCTTCTCCACAAGTGAAACAATGATTGCAGTTGGTCCTGTGATGTGCAATACAATCAGAGCAACCATATTTGCTCTTCTTCAGTGGCTTACGGGACCGATCAGGACAGTAGCATGTACACGGAGAACTTGATTCGCTTGACTTTAGATTTTGTGGTTCTTTAGTTTGTGTTTGGAGAGAGCTAACTGCATCAGTCAAGGTTTGGACTTGAGCACTAAGTTGTCGAATAAGCTCATCTTTGGCTTTTAAATCTGTACTGGGCTTTGCTTTTGTAACAGCATTTGACTCAACCTCATTACTGTGAGCAAAGGCAGTTTTGGGGCGGGTGGTGCGGCCTAAACGCCTTTTGCGTTCACTTTCTTCATTTGTAGTTTTGGTCATTTGCTTTAGGAGCAAGTCATCAGTCACTGTTTGATCAGAAAGGTAAGGTTTTAGCTCTCTTCTAATGTCCTCATGTTTCTCACTTAAACCTTGGTATACAGTGTGCAGGACCACATTTTGGACAGTTTGAGCTTCATACCTAATGTCACAATCTGACTGCTTTGACGTGAATATTAACTTTTGCTTGAGCCCCATCATTCGGTATAGAAACTGTTGCGGAGTTTCGCTTTCACTTTGTTTTGCTGTTATGAGTCCTTGAAACAGTTCAGTTGTGCTTTTCTCACCGAGATGTGACTGTAAAAAGCTCTTCAACTCTGCTATGGACATTTCATCTTTGCTTGTGAGCATTTCTTTGAAGATACCGGGTTTTATGATGCGCAGGACTGCCTGAACCACTTCACCTTCAGTGTGATTTTCTTTCAGTCCTCTGTCTATTTGCTTGCTAATGCTGCCATAGCTTATGTCAGAAGCATTATCACCAATCTGCCCACCCTGAATCTTAAACTCCTTCCTCTGTAACAGTGGTAGGTCTTTTAGCGCGATCATGCTTCCAGAGGGGTGGGGTAAGTAATTGCTGTGGGACTGGTTATCTTCGTCTGCAGTGGTTTGAGATGTGTCACTCATTTTGAGACTTTTAGTCAAAGTGAGAAGCTTGGCTAATTGTGACTCAATGGTGTCAGCTTGGGGAGTTTGGTTACTATCACCTTGGGCATTGTCAGTTTGCTGTGAGATACCTTCAGCAACGGCATGATTAGGGGATTCATCAGTCTCTACAACTTTGCAGTGACCCGCTTTAATCTCCTCAATCTTGTCATTTAGGTATAACAGGAATGACACGCCTTGATCTTCTGACTCCAACAAGTGTTCACTGTTCATGTAAGTCACTATAAAGTCAATGCAACTCTCTTCATCGGTTTTGTCTACTTTAGTTGGATCTAGGTCTGGTGATTCTGGGAACTCAACGATCAGCTGGGATAACTTGTCAGCTGTGAGGCGAAACAGTTCCTTTTTCACCGTCCACACCAACTTCTTGCGTTCGCTGTCCTCCATTGTTGCTTATAACTTTAGGCCTTGGTCCTGCAGCATCTGCGTTGACCCTTTTCCTTGAGTTATGCAGCACGTTGGCACAGCAGCTGGTCCACGGGTTTAGGACTGGATCGACGACCCTCGGCGACTGGTGATGTCATCGATCCCGGACGAGCCCCCACGTTTCTGTTACGGGTCCGGTCTAGGGGGCAGACCCGCACCAGAAGAATATTCTGAATAAACAGAAGAAATTATGAGACAAGAGGCAGTGAGCTTTGGTTCGATGCAGCCTCGCTTCATGTATATCTTTATTACAAAAATTATGTTCAATACATTTACATTTCTGTTTTTGTATTTACCTAAAATCATGTATACTTTTACTTTATCTAATCATGTTTCACCTTTCCCCAAAATCACGTGTAACCTTTATACTGTACTAGTATCTTGTTACTACCTTATCTGGTTTATCACTATGTAACTTTTATCTTTAACAAACATTACCAGTAAATAGTGCTTTCACTTATGTAGTTTTCTACTTTTTAAAACAAGTATATTTCGTTACTTGAGTACAACTAAAATAATGTTCATAAGTAGTCGCTTGGTCTGCTAATCAAATCCTTTCTTATTTTTCCAAAATTACAGAACCAAAAATATATCAAAAGAGTCCATAAACATTACTATTTCCATTACAGAAACCAATTTAGCATTTAAACAATATTAGTTACACTTTTCAACAATGTCCGGGAGCTTATGTTCATATTACTTGGGAGAGCGTTCAAGTTACGGTGGGGCGCCGCCATTACACGACCTCATGGTAGCCTTACTACAACGAGCGCGATTCTAAACAGTATATTAACGTAATCTAGCTTTACAAAGCTACCTGAAAAACGGCTATAAACAACCACAATAGTATACAGTCATGTTGTATGTGATATTGCATGTGCTTTATACATTACTACCTGAATAAACAGAAGAAATTATGAGACAAGAGGCAGTGAGCTTTGGTTCGATGCAGCCTCGCTTCATGTATGAGGGAAGGCCGCAAACGTGTTGACAAGAAGGACCCCGCCTGGCGGAGCCGCTGCTTTCTCACTACATTGCCCCCTTGTGGCGCACCCCAATATTGCAATCACCTCAGAATAAAAGAAAGACATTAGTACATTGAATTAAAGACTCTTTTTAACTGAAGTGCTATTAAATAACAATACTGATTATAAAATAACATAAAATGTGACTGCACATTTTGTGTGCGTCACAATGGATATAGGGCTCAGGTGCTGCAGGCAGGCTCAGGTACTGCAGGCAGGCTCAGGTACTGCAGGCGGGCTCAGGTGCTGCAGGCGAGCTCAGGTGCTGCAGGCGGGCTCAGGTGCTGCTGGCGAGCTCAGGTGCTGCAGGCGAGCTCAGGTGCTGCAGGCGGGCTCAGGTGCTGCTGGCGGGCTCAGGTGCTGGCAGGCGGGCTCAGGTGCTGCAGGCAGGCTCAGGTGCTGCAGGCGAGCTCAGGTGCTGCAGGCGGGCTCAGGTGCTGCAGGCGGGCTCAGGTGCTGCAGGCGGGGGGCTCAGGTGCTGGCAGGGCGGGGCTCAGGTGCTGCAGGCGGGCTCAGGTGCTGCTGGCGGGCTCAGGTGCTGCTGGCGGGCTCAGGTGCTGCAGGGCGAGCTCAGGTGCTGCAGGCGAGCTCAGGTGCTGCAGGCGGGCTCAGGTGCTGCAGGCGGGCTCAGGTGCTGCTGGCGGGCTCAGGTGCTGCAGGCGAGCTCAGGTGCTGCAGGCGCAGCTCAGGTGCTGCAGGCGGGCTCAGGTGCTGGGCGGTAGGCTGGCGGGCTCAGGTGCTGCAGGCGGGCTCAGGTGCTGCAGGCGGCTCAGGTGCTGCAGGCGGCTCAGGTGCTGCAGGCGGAGCTCAGGTGCTGCAGGCGGGCTCAGGTGCTGCAGGCGGGCTCAGGTGCTGCTGGCGAGCTCAGGTGCTGCAGGCGGCTCAGGTGCTGCAGGCGGGCTCAGGTGCTGCAGGCGGGCTCAGGTGCTGCAGGGGGGCTCAGGTGCTGCAGGCGGGCTCAGGTGCTGCAGGCGGCTCAGTGCTGCAGGCGGGCTCAGGTGCTGCAGGCGGGCTCAGATGCTGCAGGCGGGCTCAGGTGCTGCTGGCGAGCTCAGGTGCTGCAGGCGAGCTCAGGTGCTGCAGGCGGGCTCAGATACTGCAGGCGGGCTCAGGTGCTGCAGGCGGGCTCAGGTGCTGCAGGCGAGCTCAGGTGCTGCAGGCGGCTCAGGTGCTGCAGGCGGGCTCAGGTGCTGCGGCGGGCTCAGGTGCTGCAGGCGGGCTCAGGTGCTGCAGGCGGCTCAGGTGCTGCAGGCGGGCTCAGGCTCAGGCGGGCTCAGGTGCTGCAGGCGGGCTCAGGTGCTGCAGGCGGGCTCAGGTGCTGCAGGGGCCAGGGGCGGGCGGGTCAGGTGCTGCAGGCGGCTCAGGTGCTGCAGGCGGCTCAGGTGCTGCAGGCGAGCTCAGGTGCTGCAGGCGGGCTCAGGTGCTGCAGGCGGGCTCAGGTGCTGCAGGCGGCTCAGGTGCTGCAGGCGGCTCAGGTGCTGCAGGCGGGCTCAGGTGCTGCAGGCGGGCTCAGGTGCTGCAGGCGGGCTCAGGTGCTGCAGGCGGGCTCAGGTGCTGCAGGCGGGCTCAGGTGCTGCTGGCGAGCTCAGGTGCTGCAGGCGGGCTCAGGTGCTGCAGGCGGGCTCAGGTGCTGCAGGCGGGCTCAGATACTGCAGGCGGGCTCAGGTGCTGCTGGCGGGCTCAGGTGCTGCAGGCGAGCTCAGGTGCTGCAGGCGAGCTCAGATACTGCAGGCGGGCTCAGGTGCTGCAGGCGGGCTCAGGTGCTGCAGGCGAGCTCAGGTGCTGCAGGCGAGCTCAGGTGCTGCAGGCGGGCTCAGGTGCTGCAGGCGGGCTCAGGTGCTGCAGGCGGCTCAGGTGCTGCGGCGGGCTCAGGTGCTGCAGGCGAGCTCAGGTGCTGCAGGCGGCTCAGGTGCTGCAGGCGGGCTCAGGTGCTGCAGGCGGGCTCAGGTGCTGCAGGCGGGCTCAGGTGCTGCAGGCGAGCTCAGGTGCTGCAGGCGGGCTCAGGTGCTGCAGGCGGGCTCAGGTGCTGCGGCGGGCTCAGGTGCTGCAGGCGGGCTCAGGTGCTGCAGGCGGCTCAGGTGCTGCAGGCGAGCTCAGGTGCTGCAGGCGGGCTCAGGTGCTGCAGGCGGGCTCAGGTGCTGCAGGCGGGCTCAGGTGCTGCAGGCGAGCTCAGGTGCTGCAGGCGGGCTCAGGTGCTGCAGGCGGGCTCAGGTGCTGCAGGCGGGCTCAGGTGCTGCAGGCGGCTCAGACAGCGAGCATCAGGTGCTGCGCCAATGGCGGGCTCAGGTGCTGCAGGCGGGCTCAGGTGCGCAGGCGGCTGAAGGCGGCGTGCATGTCGGCCCTGACACAATGTGTGCGATGGTCCTGTTGCTCATGAGAGCCAGGCGGGCGAAGTTGGGATGATGGGAAATAAAGTGCAGTCAACACATGCGCTGACAGCAGACTGACAGATGATTGGATCTGAATTATGTTTTGATCAGAAACCGACGCTCCGCAGCCTCTTTTCTCATCACAGAGATCTACTTTGATTTGCAGAAATGCTTCAGATACTGTAGTGCCGAGGATGTTTCCAACATACACCTACATTTAAATAAGCAGATGTTTATTATTCTAATCCTAAACTGTAAGAGGAGAGTCTGTTCTTTAATCTGATGAAGCAGAAACGCGTTCACACACTTTTAAAATAGTTTTAGTCACAAACTCTTTTTAAACGCGAGACTCTGCGTGATCTGAGGCTCCTCTCTGTTCTGGGGCCGTGATGTGTCCGCCTTGATTCCAGTTGCCTTTCTCCGCCACTTCATCTTAAACACACCTATTTACTTGTTTTGCAGTAATACAGTATTTGACCAGTAGTATCTGTACTTTAATTCAAGTCATGATGAAGCCGAGTACTTTTTTATCACAGACACATTTTGTTTCTATCTTTCCAACGTCGTCTGTGGCAGATTAGAATTTCTCAGTGCTTTTACAGCAGCTTTATTTTGCGTGCCTTTGCGTTATGGCCGACTCCCCTTCCCTTCGGTTTATATGACTCGTGCGCATTGACCGACTGTGAAGTTGCTCATAAATAAAGTTGGTTTGAGTTATTTGTGCAGCCGTGGCTCGGGTCCAGCTTCAGTGCTACACTCCGGGAGCGTTTCCTCAGACAAATTACGGCCGTTTCATTTGGTCGATGAAAGAGTCTCTGTGCAGCGATGGCGGCAGGTGCCAAATACACACACACACACACACACACACACACACACACACACACACACACACACACACACACACACGTACGCAGGAGGAGGACTTCAAATACTCATGTACTGTAGTAGTAATGACATACTACATGCACACAATAGGGAAACTACAGCGTACCATTTGTGTAAAGCTTTTCAATAAACTAAAGTCTGTAAACATTCTAATATCACCATGTTTTTGTGTGTGTTCAAAGCTCAATAAAACCAGGCAGGAATTAGATAAAAGTAGCAGTTATTAGAATCCCTTTAACTGTAGTAATTGTTACATTTTAATAAGCCCATTACCCTTTCCCTCATGTGCTTTTGTAGTAGTTGTAGTAGAGAGATTCATGAGCCGCAGTGTCCGTGTGGAAACATCAGGGACTTTTCTAACATTTCATTCATAAGACGGAATTGTTTCATCTCAATTAGTGTCACTTTGTTTGCTCACAGTGAACCATTTCCACGGACAGTGAACTTATTTAGGCCTCTCCAGCTGGCTCAGGAGTGGACTGACTCGTGTTCTGGCGCCCAGGTCTTTTCCTTTCACGAGTAGAAACCTATTATCAAGCCGAGGTCCAAACGTGAACAACGTAACATAGTGTTTTGTGAGGGGCACAGACAGAGAAAAGTTACATGAATGAGAGCAACAGAAGCTCAGTCGGGTCGTGTGCCTGTTTTTGTGAGAACAAACTCCGGGTCACAGCTTCAAAACCTAAAATTGAAACTAACAATTGTATTTGTGATTTGCTTGTTATTCGCATGACGCTATGTGGAAACAGCCAAACGGGAAACTCACCGGTGCGGCGCTTCTGCCCGTGGAGTCCGCTCTTCACATCTTTGCAGAAACGGGACAAACCTTCTTACTTGTTGTGATTTAGTGACTTTGACAGTACATCTGCACTGCAGGGTCAGGGTTGCCAGGCATATACAATAACTATTGTATTTGCATGATATATTTGACCTCTGTACAATCCCCTCTTCAGGTCGGTGGGGAGTCCTTGCCCCAAGTGGAGGAGTTCAAGTATCTCGGGGTCTTGTTCACGAGTGAGGGACGGATGGAGCGTGAGATCGATAGACGGATCGGTGCAGCGTCAGCAGTGATGCGGTCGCTGTATCGGACTGTTGTGGTGAAGAGGGAGCTGAGTCTGAGGCAAAGCTCTCGATTTACCGATCGATCTACGTTCCCACCCTCACCTATGGTCATGAGATCTGGGTAATGACCGAAAGGACAAGATCGCGGATACAAGCGGCCGAAATGAGTTTCCTTCGCAGGGTGGCTGGGTGCACCCTTCGAGATCGGGTGAGGAGCTCAGTTACCCGGGAGGAGCTCAGAGTAGAGTCGCTGCTCCTTCACGTCGAAAGGAGCCAGCTGAGGTGGCTAGGGCATCTGTTTCGGATGCCTCCTGGTCACCTCCCTCGGGAGGTGTTCCAGGCATGTCCTATTGGGAGGAGGCCTCGTGGAAGGCCCAGGACACGCTGGTGAGACTATGTCTCCGAGCTGGCCTGGTGTCGCCTCGGGGTCCCCCAGAACAGCTGGAGGAGGTGTGCGTGGATCGGGAAGTCTGGGCATCTCTAATGAGACTGCTGCCTCCGCGACCCGGCCCCGGATAAAGCGGAAGAAAATGGATGGATGGACAATCCCCAAATACGATAGTTTGAGAGCGCCAGATAAAGATGGATTACACTATGTTAAGAATTATTATGCAATTTGGATTTCAGTGCCATAAAGGTAAAAAAAAAAAAAAAAAACATTTCAATGAAACTCATGGATGGTATTGTGTCTCAGGGCTCTTTGAATTGAGTTGTTGTCAGGTTAAGCAAGGTTAAGGAAAAACTACTGAAAAAGGACGTTCACCATTATTAAGCAGAACACCATTTCAAGCAATATGGGAAAGAAAAAGGATCTCTGCTGATGAAAAGTGTGAAATAGTTGAATGCCTTGGACTATGTATGAAAACCTTTGATATTTAATGAAAGATTAAGCATAATCATCGTACTGTTAAGAGATTTGTGGCTGATTCAGAGCACACACGGGTTTGTGCAGATAAAGCACAATGAGGACGGTTTCTGACAGACAAATACATCAGATTAAGAGAACAGCTGCTACAAAGCAGCAAACAGGTATTTGAAGCTGCTGGTGCCTCTGGAGTCTCCTGAACATCAAGGTGTAGGACCCTCCAGAGGCTGCAGTTGTGCATAAACCTTCTATCCGGCCTCCCCTAAACTGTTCATTGAAGCTGACGAGCAGAAACGGCTGCAGTGGTTTGGTGGTCTGCTTAATAATGTGGAACATCCTTTTTCAGTAGTTTTTTCCTTAACTGGGCTTACCTGACAACAACTCAATTCAAAGAGCCCTGAGACACAATACCATCCATGAGTTTCATTGAATTATTATTATTTTTTTTACCTTTATGCATTTTTTTTTTTACCTTTACGTGTGGGATGCATGTCTGATGATTTGTGGATTATATCTTGTTGTGAGGAAACTCGAGTGGCAAACAGTTGAGGAGCAACTTGACAACTCTTTGACTGATGGAGGAGAGAAACAGTAAGTGCTTATTTTAATAATGCAGCGGTAGAGTTATGCTGCGTCCACACCGAACGCCTCTTGGGCGTCAAAGACGCGCCTCAAGTCCGTAGTTGGACGCTTGTGCTTACTGAAGTCAGACGCTTGTCCCAAATGTCACAGAGCGTCAAGACGCCCTGGCCGCGCGTCAGCTCAGAGTGCGGTCGTAGCCATCTTGGAAGCAGCTCGTGCCTGAAAACTACAGTTGTTCGGAGGCTAACTACTGTAGTCTCCCTCTTTGCTCCTGCCATGTCCTATGGATCTTTAACTATTCCCCCATGGTCTACGCAGGATCTCCCCAGTATTTAAGCTCATATCCAGCTCATACGGTTGAAGGGACATTGGTGGCAAGTGGCTATAAGCTAGGTTAGCCCAGTTAGCTTGTTGTGATCGCATACAGCTCATTGTTGATAAAAAAGTGTGTGCAATAAACCACAAATGTGTCAAGGCCAGCTCAGTGTGTGACCATCATAAAGGCTGTTCTGTGTAGTTAAGGGCTTTATTGACGTGATTAGTGCATAATACTTGTTTTTCAAGGGGGTCAATGCGAGCTATCTGTTTGCTGCTAAGCGGCTAGCATAGAAATAATTTATTTCTATGTGCAGCTAACTCGGGGAGAAAACTACGGCCCGTTGTAGATAAAATGTGAGCAATAAACTTAAAAATCAACAAGCCTGAATCAGTGTGTGATCATTGTTACACGGTTGCTTTATGTAGATGGCGCTTAATAGACTTTATTCGTGCATATTTCTCGTTTTCACATCGATTGGCTTGTAGCAGCTTTGGGAATGCTCTGTGCATCATCAAGTCCCAAACACATTCCCAGCGCAGATCCAACCACTCAAATAAGTTTTCTTGTTCCGCTTTTAATCCTGGGTGTTTAGGTAAATGAAACACTGATGTATGTCTTTGTAAAAGTCCCAGAGCTGCTGTAGCCCCGGTTCACAACAGGATAATCCTCCATGAATGTTTACATCTGCGGGCCATAGATCTGCCCCAGACCGACGGTGGCCCAGCTACAGCTTACGTCACTGTTGGAGAAAGCTCCTGATTGGTCGACGCTCGCGAATTACTCCAAAAAGTTCAACAATCCCAACTCTAGGCGTCCGAGGCGCGAAAATCTTCAAAACGCGCTGCACAGGAGGCGCGTCACGCGCCGCGGGGCCTCTCGACGCTCCCGGAGGCGCGTCCCCCATGTATTTTTAATGTAAACCTGACGCCTTGGAGGCGCCGGAGGCGTTTGGTGTGAACACACCATTAAGCGTTCTGAATGTGATATTTGATGCTACACACTGTGTTTTGTTCAGAGTTAGTTGGGCTCTCCCTGTGCATTCTGCAAACAACTGACTTTTGGTTTCGGGCTGGCTAGTGTGGTCGTGTGTTGTTTCAGGAGCTGTGTGCCTCTTATCACACGTCAAATGTTATATAGGCCTGGCTGAGTTCTAGTTAAGTCCTGATTGGTTCAAATATAATATTTAGTTTTGGTCTTAGTTTAGTCCTTGTTAGGGCTGGGTACCGTTCCTTTTTTTTTTCTTTACCAGTACTTTAACGATACTTGTTTTTTGATACTGATACCGGAACAATACTTTTTCCGATCTCTATACTAAAATACGTGTCATCAAGACCTGGAAAACAGAACAATAATGTGTGTAAATGGAGGAATACAGTAATTTGGGAAAACTTGGGAGAAATTGTGGCAAAAATAAGGAAAAAGTGTGTAAAAAAAATTGGGCAAAAATAGGGACACATTGGGGATAAGTTGGGGGGAAATTGGGGGAAATGGACCAAAACCGAATGAAATGGGTAAAAAAATGTGGGAAATTAAAAAAATGTGGGGGATAATAGGGAAAATATTTGTAATAAACATGAGGGGAAAATTGGGAAAATTTGTAAAAAAAATTCTGGGGAAAATAAATACAAATTTGGCTAAATGGGGATAAAGCATCTAGCTAGTTAGAGCTAGTTTAGCGGTACCCAGCTTTAGTCCTTGTTAGATACATTGGTTTGACATATTAAACACAAATTCATATCAGACAAATACATATGGGTTCTATGGTGTGCATTATGGCTGATGCTGATGTGGCATAATCAGACATTAATTCTGTTTCTAGTGCGTGGGGCTGTAATTCCGATATGCATAGCTTCAATTTTGACATTGCAAACACAATTAGGGGCGTAGCTATTTGTCATGTTTTTACTCCCATTGTACATACTTTTTTTCCGAAATACAATCATTCATGGGCTGTCTGTGCGAGGCTTTTCAAATGAACCAAACCCTTGGATGACTGGACTTTGGAGCAGCCAGCTGCAGCCTTTATAGAAATGGAGTGGAGTGGAAAGTGTTGGGCTATATTTATCTTTTAAATGGAGTAAAAGTAATAAGTTCTCAACACAAATTCTTCTGATCAAGTACATATCCTCAAAAACTACCTAAGCACAGTACTGTAATAAATGTAGAGGTTAATGTTCCTGGCTGTGTATAAAATGTTCTCTGTGATCTAAATGTCCAAACACATACAAAAGGAGTATTTGCTTTTTCCCCCTCATTATTCAAACCTTCTGGGCTAGTTTTATTTTTAGTAACCCCTCGCCTCGCTCTTATTTACTCTTTTCAAACACAGAAAGTCACTCTCCCCCCGCAAAAGAGTCCAAGAGAAACAGCCATGTTAGCGGTTAGTGCGCGATAGCCGTTTACACACGCTGCCAATTACAGGCTCCATTAGCGGCTAACGTTTCAGCCTGACAGCTCATGAGACGCGGCTAGCGCTGAGCTAACGCCTGGGCTGGGGCTGAAACATCACACAGGAGCGTTTTTCAGTGACGTGTGAGCGCTGAAATATGAGTCAAGAGAAACACCGGGAGCGTTAAAACGGCTACGCTAAATGTGCAGGCGCTAATCTGTGCTCTAGTGTAAATAAACGTCAGAGAAAGGCACCTGACAGCTTTTAGGTCAAAGAGAAAGGACTAGAAAGTATCGAAGAGAGATGTAAAGAAGAGCTGCTTTCGGTTTTGGTGGTTATTGTGACATTTTTGGATATTATATTGAAAGCAGCAAGTACAAATCTGTTTAAATCAGTGTTAGGAAAGCTAGCTGTGATGACAATGTGGCCTGTGAATGGCCTCTATGGCACCACGATGGGGACAAACCTTAATGTTCTTCCTTGTCGTGAGTCAGTGGCATTGACATTACATCGGCACAGCGCCACCTACTGTTCATAGAGTGTGCATTATTAGGCTTTTAACATGAGCCAAACACATGGACAAATTTACTTTTAACTTTGGAGCCTTTATAGAAATGAAGTGGGTTCTTTTCTGGACAATTTAGGGATCTTTTGTCTGATGAGTTGAAATGATGTAATGCTGTAATCTATAACATAAAACGTTAAGAAAAATACCTTGGTAAGTCAAAGTGACTGTGGCATAGGCTGTATTCACATGACGCCACAACATTTTAGACAAATTGAGTGAAGTTTCCACTCAGTTTGCTTCTGGATAGAATGCCAACTGCCATGCTTTTGCTATGCTATGAGATCAGACGCATATCCTCTATGATAGGTTGTGTTGACACCATTCCAGAATGTCATGTGATAATGTGAGTTGGAGAGTTCAGGAAAATGTACTGTTATCATGGAAATCTGCCATGTTTTAAGGTGCTAACACATAGACTAACATTAGCTAAAGACAGTATACAGTGGGAGGAAAATTGAGTATACCATTTGGAATCGCTTACATTTCTGCCTAAATTGGTCATAAAATGTGGTTTGATCTTTATTAAAATCACAAGAATGAGTAAAGTGTCTGCTTAAACTAATACCACCCAAAGAATTACATTGTGTCATATTTTTATTGGCCTGAACGATTAATTGCATTTGCAATTTTATCGCGATATTAAACAATGCAATTTCGTAATTGCAGGGCACGCGATTTTGGAAGTGAATGGAGCTGCGAGATATGGCAGCAAAGTCCGCTCCGCCGCGTGCTTTTGTTTACGTCCCAGTCTAGTTAAGGTGCGCGGTAGATTGTGGATGTACAGTGAAAATATCAGCGTTTATCATGCAGCCACCGCGAAGGACTATTGCTTTATTCTCCGTTAGCATTGCGTTAGCCGCAGCGCTAATCACGCCATTCTCTCACTGCTACTACACGCTCTGATGATCACAGAAACTCCCTCACCTCGGGATTCACACGTCTCTGCCTCCACAGAGATATAGGTGAGCCTGTGCTGCTTGTAAAGAGTAAAGAGTGGTTTGTGGCTCAGTTTAGGTTTATGTTTGGGAATGTTGTGGATAAAGAACTTATCTCAAAAGCATAATGACGGTTCATGACCATAAAGTATCCGCGGAGGCGATGTGCCATGTGCCTTTATTTACCTTTGCATCTACCGCATATGCGCTCCGTAGGTACAGACGCTAGATATAAACACTAAACTGCTGTATGAAAAGGATTGGAAACTACGATCCGAGGCAGGAGTCCATGTCATGTCTTATTTTGCTGAGTAAATGTGCTGTTTAAGCTGAAATGTCACTAAATGGCTGTGAGTCAAAGAGAAAGTAAACACGTCTGTGTTTGGCACCTCATGTCTCCGTCTCTTTGCGTCACTGTTCTTCTCTTTCTTCATATTGTCCAAAGTTACATCCCAAAACCAAAATGCTGCTCCTAATTCCACTGTGTTTTGGCGTGTGCTCCATCTGGCCTCTCCGTGTCCATCAATAACACACATCTGAAGCAACTACGAGTCGCAGCTCAGACCGGGATTTGATTGGCCGAAATAATAAATAATCAATAGTTTATTTTGTATTAATTGGGAGTTTGATTTCCTAAAACATTTCCAACTAGTTAAAGCAAACGTTTGTTCTTACTTTTCCTGCACTTTAGTATGGGTGATGTTACTGACTGGATCAGTGAGTTTGAGCTTTTTTTTTATATATCTATATAATTTATCTTTATTTATTTATAGACTGTACTTTTAAGTTCAGACAGTTTTTAAGACGTGCAGTCCACATGTTCACAAATTTTGAATAGGTCAAGCAACAATTTTGTTTTATTGTTGCAATTTCACTTCAATTAATATTGTTTATTATGAAACAGACTGATTTATTGCTTGTGTTAGGGGAAAAATACATGAGAAGAGGACCTTGCAACAATAATCGCATATTTAATCGCAATCGCAATATTGAAGAAAAAATTGCAATTAGATTATTTTCCAAAATCGTTCAGCCCTAGCCATAACATGGAAACATTCACAAATACGTGAGCACACCGCCTGGCTAGGGATCCTCCAAGAGCTAATTAGACAAGTTTATGCAGTCATTTAGAGTCAGGTGTGAGCCAACCTGAAGTCCAATCACTGAGGTGTGGCTTAAAGCTGCCCTGGGCACCGAGGTTAAGAATTTTCTCTTGTTGAGAAGCAGTGTCTGATGTGCACCATGCCTCACTTCAAAAGAGCTCTCTGAGGACCAACAATCAAGAATTATTGATTTGTATAAAGGTGGAATAGGCTCTAAAAGTCTTGATGTTCATAATCCACGGTTAGAAAAATTGTCTATAAATGGAGACAGTTGCTTCACTTCCAAGGAGTGGCCGTCCTGTAAAGATGACTCCAAGAGCACAGCACAAAATATTTAATGAGGTACAAAAGAACCCTAGAGGGTCAGCTAAAGACTTACAGAAATCACTGGCACATGCTAACATGGGAGAACGCCACAGAGAAAGCCATTGCTGTCTAAAAAACCCCATTTCTGCACGTATGAAGTTTGCGAAAGAGCCCTTGAATGCTCCACAGCACTACTGGCAAAATTATGTGGACCGATGAAACCAAAGTTGATTAGTTTGGGAGGAACACACAACGTCAAAACCAATCCCCACTGTGAAGTCTGGAGCAGGAGCATCATGGTGTGGGGCTGCTTTGCTGTCTCAGGGCCTGGACAACGTGCTGTCATCAATGGAAAAATGAACTCACAAGTTTATCAAGATATTTTGCAGAAAAACTTGAGGCCATCTGTCCAACAGCTGAAGCTCAACAGAGGATGGGTGCAATGACCCAAAGCACAAAAGCAAATTCACACAGAATGGTTTCAGAATCAAATACGTGTTCTGGAATGGCCCAGTCAAAGTCCTGACCTGAACCTGACTGAGATGCTGTGGCATGACCTCAAGAAAACCATTCACAGCAGACATCCCAGGAATCTGCTGAACTGCAACAGTTTTGTGAAGACGAATGGTCCAAGATTCATCCTGATCGTTTGGTACATCTAATCTGCAACTTTTTATTTATTTATTTATTGACCTTTATTTAACCAGGATAGTCCCACTGAGATTAAGAATCTATTTTGTAGGGAGTCCTGGCCCCAGAGGGGAACCTATTGTACATGTTTTTAGTGGTAGGGGAAACCGGAGTACCCAGAGGAAACCTACACAGACACTGGGAGAACATGCAAACTCCACACAGAAAGGCCCTGTGCAGGTGGGAATCGAACCCAGGACCTTCTAGCTGTGAATTGAGAGCGCTAACAGGAAACCTACAGGGAACGTCTGGATGAAGTTATCACTGCCAAAGGAGGGTCAACCAGTGACTGAATCTAACGGTGTACTCACTTATTCCTCGCTGTCCTGTGAATGTTTACATGTTACGGCCAATAAAAACATGATGATGTAAATGTTTGGGTGGACACTGTTTACTCATTCTTGTGATTTTAATAAAGATCACATTTTATGACCAATTTAGGCAGAAATGTGAGAAATTCCAAAGTGTGTACTCACTTTTTCCTCCCACTGTAAGAAGTGGAGAAAAAATAACTGCTGAGTAACTGCTGGTAAATCCATCTGACACACTGCTGTATCCAAGTGTTTAAATGTGAACAATAAGTATTTGCCTTTTAAATTCTCCATTAGTTTATTATTGCTGCAAACCCCATGATATCACAGTCCTGAACTCTATTGGGAGCTAATACAACTCAAGGTCCTATTGGCCTGCACTTACTTCAGAAAAGTTCAGCTTATTATTTAGATCAGTTACACAGTGTAAAAAAACCAACATGGATGCATAACAACACACTATGACTACAAACGCTAGACGTGTGCCTGAACTCCCCCCCCCCCTCCTGAAGGGCCTAGCGTGGAACTCCCCCCCCCCCCCTCCTGAAGGGCCTAGCGTGGAACTCCCCCCCCCCCCCCCCTCCTGAAGGGCCTAGAGTGGAGAGTTTATCCTTGGACAGGCACTTGAAGCCGTCTGCTCTCATCACTGAGGCTTGGCCTTGATCCGCTTCCAACTGTTTAAATAAAGCACTTTTCAGGGGAGAGCCCCCCGTATTCTGTCGACCCCCAGAGCCCCCCCCCCCCCCAGACATCCTCTAAACCTGGGCTGTAAATTTACGACTGACGCTTTAACGCACGGCTGGGAGCAATTTCCCATAATGTGTAAACGAGTCAATCAGAGAGAAGGAGGGAGGGGCAGTACTATAGTAGTAGTAGTAGTGAAGAAAGTGTTTGGTTTTAGATGACTGTAATAATATTTGAACATAATTATCTGGAGGTGATACTTTCTCCGTCTTTCTCCAGTCGCCTGTAAAGTGTGGAGTCTTCTGGAGCGACTAAAGTGCAGATGTTGTTAAAGTTTAGTCTGTTTGTCTGCACATACACCCTGTGTATATTTATCCCGTCTTTAGCCGCTGCTGTCTCCCACAAAGGAAATGACCATATTTGGATTACAGCTTCATCTCGGTCACAGCCTTTCCTGCTACACATGGATACCAAACATGTCAGTATTTGTGAATGAAGAAGCGTGGGAAAGGCCTTCCTGGAAAACTTGGGCTCTCTAGCAACAAAACGTCATTATATACCACCTTTGCTCTGCCCAATCCCATCAGATCTTGGAAGCTAAGCAGGAAGGGCCCGGTACTTGGATGGGAGACCGTTTGGTAACACCAGGAAGCCTGGCGAATGTAGAGAGTGAGTGAGTGGTTGGTGGTGGTCGGAGGGGCCGATGGCGCAGACTGGTTGCCTCGCTTCTGTCAGTCTACCCCAGGGCAGCTGTGGCTACAATAGTAGCTTACCACCATCAAGTATGGAGTGAATGAATAGTGCAATGTAAAGCGTCTTTGAGTGTCCAGAAAAGCGCTATATAAAACCGATGCATTATTATTATTAGGCCCGAGCGCCATCAGGGCTGGGAAAGGGCTCTTGTAATCGTATAGAGTGCGCGGAGCGCACAAAACGAGCGCACGCTCTTGTCGTGCACGTCCCGTGCACATACATATATAATGCAAAAATCAACATTGTAATTGTACAGAGCCCATAAAAGTCAATGGGCGACTGAGAGCCCCCAGGACCTCTACCATGAGGTCCTGGGGGGACCTCATGGTATATAGAGTTTATGGTAAACTATAAACTATAGTTTACCATAATATATAGTTCTTTCTTTCTTTCTTTCTTTCTTTCTTTCTTTCTTTCTTTCTTTCGCACCATCACCCAGTGAACATCGACGAAAAGTCACAGATTTTGGCCCAAAATTCAAACCTGATCCGACGCAATTTTTGACTATTTCCAAATTTTGAATTTCAAAATAGTAGCGCGATAGCGCCACCTCCGTTTTTTTAAACATTGCGAGATAGGACTTGGCCAAAAATGAAGTTTGTCGTAGAATCATAAAAATCGGTACAGACGTGCATCATGACAAGTTGAGCAAAAAATATTATTACGGCAACGCCGTCCGCCATATTGGGTGTCGGCCATTTTGGATGACAGCCCGCGAAGCGGGAATCCGCCTTTATTTTTCACTTTGTACAAAATCTATCTCCTCCTAGAGCGTTTATCGGAACGACCTAATTTTGGGTGGAAAATAATCTTGAGAAGTAGAACTTTAAAAGTTATCCAAATTACTTTCTAAGTTTACGGTTTTATGCGGCGAAGCCGCAAACTGTACAAAGTATTTTGAGATTTTTCGCAAACAAAAATGGCTCCCATTCGCACATATGAAGCCCGATTTCGCTCATTTTGTTATCAGTTGTTAAAGTCTCAGTCCTAAACACTTTCATTTGGCAAAATTCAAATTGTGTGCGATAGCGCCCCCTATAGGAATTATATGGAGAGTACAAATTTTAGTTTTACGAAAATTTAAATAATTTGGCACAAAATTCTATTTGGTCGTTCCGATCAGAAAAGTCAATCACACCCATGCCATATTTTTCACGGTGTTGCCGTAGCGATGACCAGAACGTTCCATTTTACTCTGATGGAAAAATGTTAAACTCCATAATTCAGCGAGAAGTGAGGAACCAAAGGTTATCCAAAGTACTTGGATAACCTTTGTGGATGATCTGCGGCGCAGCCGCAGCCCTAACTAAAATGTAAAAATATGCTTCAGTTTGCAGATATAGTGTGATACAAATTCATACTCATTTTCTCTGTATAAAATTGTCAAAATTGAGCGCGGAGTGCACGTTAGCTCATTCCAAAAATCCTAAAACTAAGACCCTTGGGAAAAAAGTTAAAAACGAACATAAAGGCAGTAGCAATACCATAATTTTAGATTGAGGGAGACAAAAGGGCACGAAGCGCCCCCTTGCTTTAGGCAGGGCGATCGCGAGGGCCAATAATCGCCGCTTGCGGCTATATTATTATTATTATTATTATTATTATTATTAAAGGTCGTGAAGTGAGTTTGGTCTATGTTTTATAAAGCTAGCTAAAAATCTCACATTGACCACTGTAGGAAAAATCTATGGTTTCACCTGCTGTGTCTCGACAGAGGTTCCACTAGACTCTTTTTTTGCCAGATACTTTGCCGACTGGGTCGTAAGCCTTCATAAGAATTACTGGCCATTAAAGAAATGATTGAATGTGTCATATTATCAATACTCCGACGTAATGAAACAACAGCTCAAATCCAAACATAACATTGTGCAGGCGAGGGAGAGGTGTCCCACTCCTCTGCACAATAACTCAGACAGGAGTACCCCTTATCGCTGTCCTTATCCCGCTCTGTGTGCGGTATCAGCTGCACAGCGTGGGTTGGGCTGTAGGACGGCCTCCTGCGCCTGTAGCGGGACTTCAACTCTAGAATAAATGGTTAAGTCTCTCGCCGCTGAAATATTATTGAGGGACAGCGCACAGGCTAAAGTCATCAAAAGTCAGTCTAGAGCGATTGACCATGGACCCAGCTGCATATGACACATGAGACACTGTTTTTATATAGTTAACACTAATATTTAAGATTTTGCTTAAAGTTTTACCCAGCTTTCTTTAGTTTGACATTTTTGTGATGTTTATCGTTTCACTTCCTTATTGGACACTGAAGCCACATAGATAGAGGCAAACTATTTAAAGTGTTGCCGTGCCGACCATGTTAAGTCAGAGGAAAATGCGTGAGTCAAACTGTTATGGAACTTTACCTCTATCTATTTCACTTCCTGTCAGTGGCTTGAAAATTCAAATGACAATCACTTTTCTGCCCAACATTTCTTCATTATTTTGCTGCTTCACTGAAATGACTTACAACAGATGTTATCCATGCAAATAAGTCATATTTCAAAAGCCTTAACACCTGTCATAGGCACTTTAAGAGCGGCTCCGACACCGGTGACTAAGCCGGGGCAGTGTGCACAGACAGGCCGAGGACTCAACACACTCGTTTAAAGAACAATACAATACAATTTATTAGCTCCTGAGTTCTTACCACTTTTATAAGAGTAAATGTACTGACCATTTCTCTCTCCACAGTTTTTCTTGTCGGCCAGTTTGGCTGATGGAAATTATATTTCTATTTTTGTATTTACTTTTCAAACTGGCACCGGCTAACGGACACTCTGGTCTCGACTTATTTCAGTGTTGCCCTATTCTAAATATTAAAGCTGTCTCCAATAAGCAGACATCTAGCATGAACCAGCTTCCGTTAGCCTATTCTACAGTCTAAGTCTGAAACTGAGCCAGAGACACTCAGAGCCATTATCTCACACAAAGTCCTTCCACTGAGACATTTAGGAACAGCTTGTGGAAAGAGAAATTGGCCACTTTAAAAGTTTGGCAAGAGAGAAAAGATCCAAGGATTCCAGTGGGCCGCTTTGTCCAGAGAGAGGGGGGCAGTTCCATATCTATCTGTAGAGTGTATTTGTGTAAAAGTGCACGACTGCAGACTCGTGTGAAATCACCAGTGTTTGTACTTACAGCACCAAGTCAAAGTTAGGCTTTTTATGCCACAAACATCCAAATGTGCACAGATTTTTATTTCTGAAAGCGAGACGCAGCAGCCGAAAATCCTGTTTTTTAACTAGTTTTTTTCATTTTTATTTTATTTGTTTGTTTGAAAGTCAGTATAGAATATAGACCAAACTCTCCTTTTTTTCCCCTGCCTCCTACTTTCCAGAAAGTAACTCCAACATGGCTGTGTCGCTCCTGGTCTTTCCCACGCTCCTTCATTCACAAATACTGACATGTTTGGTATCCACGTGTAGCACGAAAGGCTGTGACCGAGATGACGCTGTAATCCAAATATTCTCATTTCCTTTGTGGGAGACAGCAGCGGCTAAAGACAGACACATATACACAGGGTGCATGTGCAGACAAAGAGACTAAACTTTGACCAAATGAGAATGAGCCGAAAAACTACGACTAAATTGGATTCGAAAGACATTTTTACCAATAACTAGTTCAATAAAAACTAAACCAGATCCCAAATCCCTCTGAGCAAATCTTTGGAACTCATATGTCACAAAATAAAAGCACACATTTAAACCCAGCTCTGTCCGTTATTTAGATTTCCTCGCTGAAAATATAGGCAATTTTTACCCAAATTGCTTGATCTTTGTATGAAAACATAAAATGACAGTAAATTTGCAATACCATTTTTAAATTTTTGTCCTCATATTTATCTAGGGCTGCAACTAACGATTATTTTGTAATCGATTAATCTATCGATTATTTGACGATTAATTGATTAGTCGCTTGGCTGTGAATGGTGTAGGAAATGTTTGTTGGATGCTCTTTGTGTTAATTCTGCTTTCTGATTGGCTGAGACACAGACAGATATTCATGAAATTTACAGTGTACAAAACACTATATACACTAACTATAAAACAAAGTAGTTTTCCATCAAAATACAACACTTTCATGTCATTTTTGCTCTATTTGAGTCTGTGTGAACCAGAAAACGATTAATCGATTACTAAATAGCTGTCGACTATTTCAATTGTTTTCAGCCCTACAGTATTCAGCAGCTAAATGATATTTGTCAGACTCAAGGCCCACGGCCCGTGAGATCATTTTGTCGGCCCTGACATGATTACTTAACTCTATTATAATAGGGTGACCAGATTTCCCAAGTAAAAAACTGGGACATTCGCGAATCAGCCGCAGGGGTTCCAGATCTAAACTGTCTTGACTCACGATGAATGGTAAACTGTCAACGACTTATGACATGCACTAATCCTGAATTGAGATTTTGAATTGGTTTACAGGACTCAAAACTGGGACTGTCCCGGGTAAACTGGGACATCTGGTCACCCTATATTATAACCGCCTGCTGATAAAGGGTGTTAAAGACGTTAGAACTACATTTCCCATGCAGCCCTGCGGCATAAGGGTGATGAACAGAGAAATGAGTAATGGGCATATGTAACGAGGAATGAGACTTTCCTGGTTTACCTAATCATATGGCATTACAAGCAACATGGCATTACAAAGCAAACATGGCATTACAAAGCAACATGGCATTACAAAGCAAACATGGCATTAAAAGCAAACATGACATTACAAAGCAAACATGGCATTACAAAGCAAACATGACATTACAAAGCAAACTGACATTACAAAGCAACATGACAAAAAACATGCTTACAAAGCAACAGCAAACATGACATTACAAAGCAAACAGACATTACAAAGCAAACATGGCATTACAAAGCAAACATGGCATTACAAAGCAAACATGACATTACAAAGCAAACATGACATTACAAAGCAAACATGGCATTACAAAGCAAACATGGCATACTGAGTTGAAATCCTGACTCTTATGAAAACATGTGCACTGCTGACTCCGCTCTCTCCATCTCTGCCTCCCAGAGTGTGGTCACCCTGGTGAGTCCTGTGGAGGAGGAACTATTCCAATGCCCTGAACCTAAAGCAGCGACACATGCCACTGTCCCAGTAACATAAAGTGGGCCGTGGGAGGGGCTTGGGGGCGGCGCAGTGGGCGGGGCAGACAGATCAAAGCGTCCCCGTGGAGAATGGCGTTTTGTCGCTGGCCTTTTCTCTCCGCTGCCTTCAGGATGAGTGAGCGAATGTGGCCCAGCGCTGAGGGAGCAGGAGGGGGCAGCCCGTCGGCCCGGGGGTAAATAACTGCCCCCCTCCCTCCCCTGCAGGAGGCCGTTTAAAGGCTTTGAAGTCTCCCACACAGTCCTCACTGCTCTGTTACTGCTGCTTTAATGAGGTCTCATCAGATCCACAACAAACGCCTTTCCCGACAAAACACAGCCAAAATAAATAAATATATATGTGACACTTTAGCTGGAGATTACTGACATAAACATGAGGAAAACATGTAGTTCAAGTTTTATGTCATTTTATGTTCAAAATATGAGGCGTTTTATGCATTAAATTGCCAATATTTTTAGCGACAAAATCTAAATATGGACATTTCCTGGTTTAAAAGTGTGGTTTTGTTTTTGTAACATATTAGTTCCAAAGATCGAGGGATTTGGGATCTTGTTTAGTTTTTGAATAAACTCTGGATCCCTTTGAAAAGAACCCTCCAAATGTTCTCTGGTCGCCTTTGGGATGGGTACGTTACTTTTTTTTTCCTGATACTGGTACTTTAACGATATTTGGTTTTCGATACCGATAGTTTTTCATATAGCATATACTAAATTATTTGACAATAGAACCATGAAACAGATGAATAATGTTTATTTATTCCTTTTCCTTCCATCACATTTCTTTTACATTCGAGTCATTTATTTGAGATGAAACAAAAAAGTCCTTTAACTACAAAAGACAAAAAAGTTTCCCAATTTTTACACTTTTTTCAAACTTTAATCCCCCCCCCCCCCCTCCATGTTTCACTTTTTTTTTCATCTCATCTTCCCCAATTTGTTTTTCCAATTTCTCCCTTTTTTGTTTTCAACTTGTGTTTGACTTTATTTTCTTTAAACAAATATTTCAATTATTTTCCTCCCATTCACTTCCCTAAGTGTTTGTACCTGCTTTCGATACTTTAAATTTTTCAATACCAGCAGTACCTAAACCTTTTTTCCGACACCATACTGGTATCACTTAACGGTACCCAGCCCTATTCGTGCTACACGTGGATACCAAACATGTGCATGAATAGGCGTGGGAATTCTTGCTGCCACTTGCACATTTACTTCTTTTGGCTAAAGGGCGCTAAACCCCAAATGTAACAAGGCTAATAAAGTGTAAACATGCCTGTTACACCACAGGATGGGGGGGGGGGGAGTATTAAAGTATTTTTCAATACCAGCAGCGGCAAAGTATTAAACTCAGACTAATAGGCCTTGTTTTAAGTTTTCCGTCCTGTTTCAGCTCTGCAGGTCTTCACTGAACCCTGAAAGTGCCTTTGTTCACAAGCCTCATTTGGAAACCACAGATTCTGATTCTGTGACTGCGCAAAAACGACCGGACAAGACGCCAAAGCAAACACTCTGAGGAATATCATTAACTGTAACAGGGAGAAGAGGAGAGAGGGGGAGAGGAGGTTATAGGGGAGGGAGGAGAGAGAGAGAGGAGAGGAGGGACAGAGGAGGAGAGAAGCAAAGAGGGGGAGAGAGGAAAGGGAGGGGGAGAGAAGAGGAGAGACAGGAGAGAAAGGGGGAGAGAGAGAGAGAAAGGAGGAGAGAGAGGGAAGAAACGAGAGAGGGGTAAAGAGAGTAAGAGGAGGAGAGAGGGGAGAGGAGGAGAGAGGGAAAAAGGAGGAGAGAGGGGTAAAGAGAGTAAGAGGAGGGGAGAGGAGGAAATAAGGGGGGGGGGGGGTAGGAGAAAGGGGACAGAAGATGAGAGAGGAGGAGAGAGGGGACCTGGTCGCAGATAAAGCAGAAGAAGATGGATGGATGTCATTGGTACTAGACTAACATAAGACATGACTCGTCCACATGACAGTGCTTCATTGTGTATGTTGAATATATTCCTCCACTGCACATTACAACATCGAGCTCGCTAACATAATTTGCCTAATCAACAAATGATAGCACGTATGGTGGAAGTGCCTTCTAATGCAGACATGGATGGGCTTGTTCTGGACCTAGATGCTGTTCAAGAGCTGAGCTTTGGACCTGAGTGCGTAAGACTCCACAAACTGAGAGTGACCGGGGCGGACTGGACATATGTCCATTCTGGAAGAGCACAGAAGGGCCACCGGTCTGGCCTCCTAATTTTCTCCTTAACATTATGTCTTTGTGGAAGTGCACATTTATGCTAATTTGGGCCAGGCTGGTCAGAGTCCAGGACCGTTGTTAGAGAGTAACTAAACACCAAATCAAGTTTTTTTTACTGATAAACTGTCTCAATGGGTGTCTCATAGTGTTGTCTACTGGTCCCTGACATTATTCTGACATTATAGCGCAAACATGTGTCAAATCCTAACTTTGGCCTGAAAACGAATGGGTTGCGCCCCCTTCAGGGTTAACTCTGCTACTAAATTAGAATTTCCTGATTGGCTGGAGACGTGTCCACGGCCTCCACAGAACGTCATAAGCCGCACCAGCTCCACACATCGTCATCAGGTGCTGCCCATTGTCCTGCCCCTGTACCTGTGGTATATAACCAAGTCCCTCCCACGTAATCAGTCTGCTGTGATTGTGCCAATGCAAAGGCCCACACACTCACCCCCCGCATGTCACCCCCAAACTTCAGAGACCGCCTCTTTCACAGCACTTTTTGACTTTTGTTTGTGGGTGGGGAAAGCCTTTGGCACGCCCGTATAGTTACTCTTTAAGTCCCAGTCCGCCCCTGGGAGTGACTGAGCCTACGTCAGCCCTTTAACATGAACAGCACCAAGGTTTGATCAAGTTGTAGCTAATTTTGTTATATCTGTCATAAAAAGAGAGGAGCCTGTGTGTGCTGTCAGACAGAGTAGAGACTTTGAACTGGAGTGTTCCGCTAGTTCTGGTCCAAAGAACAGTTCCTCTGCCACTAAACAGAGGCGGTGGCTTTGTATCTGTCATGTTTCAGTTACAAGTTGCTGCTTGTAATATCAAGCATATAAATGATCTTCACATTAACGAGAGCTTAAACCGGCACATCCAGACCTGGCTGTGTGTGGCATTCAGAATGAACACTTTACTCTTTCACACTAAGGCCGACGAGCCCTAATTGTTTATAAGTTGAAAACCTGTTTGAGTTCATTTCAATAATGGATGAAAAAGTTATAGGGCCTGATCTTGTGTTTCAAATGCAGACTATAGCGTACATTTTGCACTTAGTTTGTGATGTTGCCACTCCAGACTTTGCGCATGTACATAGGGTGGAGACACACTTTTTCCTCCCACCAGCTCGACTCCGCGGCCGGAAAGGGGCGAGGGGTAGTGGGGGAGTGAGGGTGAACATGGGCGTTTTGTTTCGCATTTACAGCCAAGCGAGTACCGATCTGCGCCACAGCGGAGGCTGTAGCTCTTTCTCTCTCTAGACACAGACATTGTTTAGCTCACGATGGGTTAATAAAGTTTTTTGTTTGACCATGTGAGAGGCTGTCATGCTTAAGGAAGAACACGAGGCAGCACCATGTAAACGAGGAAATGAATGTCAGTGGTGCTCCATCAGAGCAGTCACCTCCTCTTGCGACGCCCTCTCACAAGTGGCGAAGCGCAAAGCTCATAACTCCCCCACTCGGAAAATCTAAATTCGCTAGAATCCTGCGCCAGGCACAAAATCTGTCCCAGAGAGTTATGACGGGTACCGTTACATTTGTTTGATACCAGTGCTTTAAACCTAGGTCACAACCGGCCGTACGGGCTTCTACGGCCTGTCTACGTGCAAAAAACAGAACTGCCACAAACACGCCGCAGACACGCCGCAGACACGCCGCAGACTCGCCGCAGACCCGCCGCAGACCCGCCGCAGACACGCCGCAGACCCGCCGCAGACCACGCCGCAGACACGCGCAACCCGCCGCAGACACGCCCGCCCAGACACGCCGCAGACACCGCCGCAGACACGCCGCAGACACGCCGCCGCAGACACGCCGCAGACCGCCGCAGACCCGCCGCAGACACGCCGCAGACACGCCGCAGACCGCCGCAGACACGCCGCAGACCCGCCGCAGACACGCCGCAGACCGCCGCAGACCGCCGCAGACGCCGCAGACACGCCGCAGACCGCCCAGACCCCCGCAGACCGCCGCAGACACGCCGCAGACCGCCGCAGACCCGCCGCAGACACGCCGCAGACACGCCGCAGACCCGCCGCAGACACGCCGCCCGGCAGACACGCCGCAGACCCGCCGCAGACACGCCGCAGACCCGCCGCAGACACGCCGCAGACCCGCCGCAGACCCGCCGCAGACACGCCGCAGACCCGCCGCAGACACCGCCGCAGACCAGACCGCCGCAGACCGCCCGCAGACCGCCGCAGACCCGCCGCAGACCGCCGCAGCCCCCCCCCCCCGCCGCAGACCGCCGCAGACCCGCCGCAGACTCGCCGCAGACCCCGCAGACCGCCGCAACCCCCCCCCCGCAGACACGCCGCGACCGCCGCAGCCCCCCCCCCCCCCCCCCCCCCACCGCCGCAGACCGCCGCAGACACGCCGCAGACCGCCGCAGACCTGCCGCAGACCCGCCGCAGAGGTTCTTTGTCATGTCAAACAAACTCTACAGGCGCGTACGTTTTTTTCAGGTTGCAAGAACGTTGTACATCTGCGTGCGTCGTCTGTACGTCCAGTGTATGTCTTTCGTACGTTTTGTACGAAACGTTTTTCATATGCCGCACTTGCGGACTTCATATATGTGTCGTGTGCCACACCCACACCATTAGTGCGGCCAACGCACGCTCAGATATCTCCTACTTCCTCTATACATGTTGTGTAAGTCCTTCATGAGTTGCCCGTTCGGCGAGAGTGCATCTACTGCACGAAAACTCCGATATATAAAGCTTCAGAGGTGCCATTTATACAAACTTTTTGCAAAATGCCGAGGGGAAGAGGGAAGGCGAGGAGAGAACAGGTGTCAGAGAGGGAGGAGAGAGTAAAGGGTGGCAGACAGGGCATACTCACCGCGGCTTTCTCTCTCCAGCTCCTGGAAAAGTGTACTGCCCAAACACCTTCTCTGTATCCAAGGACGAAATATATAGACTATACCCTCCAAATTGCCCGGTAATCTCTGAGATAAACGCACAGTGTTGGTGCACACGATGTACAGATCGTGTGCAGTTATTACAAACTTCATACGAAGCCTCATGAACCCACGGTCAGTACGTTTATTGCAGGTTTGTACGAGTGAAGCGACTGCCTCACATCCGAGCAGCTCCGTGTGACGCACGTTGGGTGAGCGGTGATCTGAAACCACAACTATGTTCTCCACCAACAAAAATAAACGCAGTGATTTGGGAAACGCCAGAAATCGCACGACCAAAAGGTCGTACGTCTGGCTGTGACCTAGGCTTTAACGATACTTGGTTTTCGATACCGATACCTGAACAATACTTTCTATCTAGAACCAGAAAAAAGAACAATAATGTGTGATCTGCAAATACATCAGGTTCATCTCCAAAATCAAGAAATGTGGGGAAAGATTGCGCCGGCCCAGGCTAGCTGCTCTCTGCTCCTACAGGTCGTCCCAGCAGCATCGAGGATGGCTCAAATGCACAGACGAATTTTCCAACGGGAATCAATAAAGCATAACTTGACCCCTTAACCCCTTCCACAACCAAGCACATTTTCTCCAGTTTGGCTTTACCCAAATCTAAAAGCTTCTTGACTTTACATTCTAAAGGCCAGTGTAACGCCTCATTTGAAAGCTACAACATGGATCTAAACAGGTCTTTTTCCTCAAGTTGTTGCTGTGTTTCTGTCACTATTTTATCATCACTTGTTTGTCGCTCTTTTGTTGCATTTTTGTCACATTGTAGTTGGTCTTTTGTCGCTCTTTGCTCGAGCCCCAGTTTACATAGATCTGTTTCTCTTTTCACCTCCCTATCCAGAGGTCTGGGTGCTGAGGAGGAGGAGGTAAAAGCTGGGCTGCACTAAATGTCGTGTTTAGACTGAGATTTCCTGTTTCAGACTAATTGGAACCGAGGGATTTGAGAAAGAGAGAGGGGGAGGAGGGGTGTGGACTGAAGTCTGCTGGAAAATACTACCATCATCATCGCTTTTATTTGACAGCGTTTCATAAAGAGGCCGTTATTGAAGCGAGAAACCAGAGGAACCAGAGGAAAGCAGGGGAACCGCGAGGCCGAGCAGCGGCGCAGAGAAAACACGCACTTACGGGAGGGAAATCTAACCTTTGCGTGGAAATAAAATTCGTCTGGAACATGTACCTGGAGAGAAGAGCTTCGTCACAAACGTGAAGTCATGAGAGTCGTAAGATACAAGCGGAAAACCGAACAGCCTCTCTCTCTGCGTCCAGGAAAACAACCAAGGTTGTGAAGTGCAATATATTGATAATGTTTTGATATTTCTCATTCATCTAAAGCAGCAGTTCCCAAAGTATCGGAGCTGTGTGTTCCCTGAGGCTTTGGGGTTCAGTCACATACCCTTTATTCACCCTGATCGATATCGATTGACCCTGATCGATAAGAAACCTATCTCTTTTCCCGCATGGGAACGCAAAGGAGTTCACAATCTAAGGGATATTATAGGACAGCATGGTTTAAGGGAGTTTTATGACTTACTAAAGTGTTACAATTTACCTGGCTCCTCTTTCTTCTTTTATTTACAGTTGCAAACTGCTATGCGTTCTCATGGAGTCCCTTGGGGATGCACGCTAAAAAATCATCCTCTCCACACCATTCTGAACAAACAAAAACCACTGGCATCGTGTCGGACATGTACACATTATTAGTTTGTTCTTCACAAAAAAATTGCCTATTGAACAACTTTGGAAAACGGAATTGAGGGACCACTTGGAGTGGGATTGGAATCACATTTGGTCCAATATTTCTCTCTCATCAAGAAACCCCAATCACCAAATGATCCATTATAAAATTATCCATCGAGCATATTTATATCCTTGAAGACTACATCTAATGAAATTAAAAGACAATCAATACTGTGATTTTTGTCCAGACAATACCATTGGTACTTTTCTTCATATGGTGTGGCAATGCCCTGAGGTTTTTACTTTTTGGGAAACCGTTACAAAGATGCTCTCAAACATCATGGAAAGAGCCATACCTTGCACTCCGAGGCTTCTTTTGTTAGGTGATACTTTCAAATTAAATTTGAAAATTAATAAACGTAGAATTTTATTAGCCGGCCTTACTGCTGCTCAAAAGATGGTAGTATGCCGATGGAAGACAGCGCAGCCTTTGACTGCAAGGGAATGGCTCCGGTCTTACAGAGATATAATTCAGCTGGAGCTCTCTGCCGCTCGAATTCATGGAGCAAAAACTGAAAATATCTCATGCTGGTCTAATTTATTAAATACACTCAAACTGGATTAGATTTCGAGATATAAATTACAATGTTACTATGAATATGTTTTGATGCACTGTGTGTGGAGAGAAAGTTTACTACATAATTATATGTATTGTGTGAATTGATTGATGTATTGTACATAGCCATATGTATACTGCTATTTCTGTGGATGTCTTGGACGGAGGAAATTAGCACCTTGTATTGCTCTACTGTACACTTTACTTCACTTGTGTATGTCAACCTGGACAGGTTTTTTTTTTTATTTTTTTTTTATTATTTTTTTTTTATTATATGTATCTTTTTCATTTTCTAAGGGACTGCTTTTATGTACACATTTGAGTTTCTCTGCCATCATAAGGAAATGGGGATGTGGGTAAAAAAAAGGGATAAAATGGAAGTGTGATGCTTGCAAAAAAGCACTAAATGTAAATGCAATTCAACACTTCAATAAAATAATTGATCACATACCCTTTATTCAGACATGGTTTAAAACACTGTCATAGGGCTGGGAACTGTTACACAACCGTCTGATACTGAAAAAATGTTTAGGTTTTACTGGTATTGAATAAATGAAAGTATCAAAACAGGCACCGAGAAATAATCTTCTCTCTTTAGATCCAAGTTTTGATGCTGTTGGTCCAGGGACAGCATTAAAGGAACAGGCCACCGTTTTTCCATACTGAGATATGTTCTTACCTGAGCTTAGACGAGTTGACGCGTACCTGTCTGGTCTTTGTGCCCGTGGAAGAGCTTGGTAGCTTCTAACTTTACCCCGTTTGGAGTTATGAGGCCAAATGCTAACAACATCTTTGGTCGTTTTGCATGACTGAGGGCACACACAAAGACCAGACAGGTACGTATCAACTCGTCTAAGCTCAGGTAAGAACATATCTCAGTATGGAAAAACGGTGGCATGTTGCTTTAAAGGAAGTGACCTGGTTGTTTCAGCTCAAATAAATGATTCCTCACCCCATTTCCCCGAAGAAGAAAAAGAAGAAGAAGAAGAAGAAGAAGAAGAAGAAGAAGAGAAGAAGAAGAAGAAGAAGAAGAAGAAGAAGAAGAAGAAGAAGAAGAAGAAGAAGAAACGTATGCAGACACAGGGAGAACATGCAAACTCTACACAGAAACAGTGCTCCTCCTGGGTTTGTCCCAGCGTGGTGTCCTGCACTGGTCAGCTCCTCCTCCTTCCTACTGTGCAGCTCCCTCCACTCCACAACAGTCTTTCACCATCTTCTATAATCTATAATCTTATTCTCCAGCGCACAAACATTAGTCAGAACAATAGTAGGGATAGAAGGCTTGTGTAGCTTAGCTGTGAGTCTTGCCCGGCTACCTCCTTTTTTGTTTTCTGTTGCACTTCCGTCACAGGAGGCGCCTCCACTCTTGGCTCTTGGTGCCTCTTCAGTGTTTCAGAAGAAGAAATGTGTAGGTCTCAAATGTCTTTAGCTCATAAACTGTTTACTTCATGGCCAGTACGGACTCTCTGCAGAATTGTGTTCTTAACTTTAAAACTAAACTTTCTCCTTGTTTTTGGGGTCCAAAGCTCAACAAATCAGGCTGGAAATAGATATTGAAAACCTTATTTGGACTTTTATTATTGGGATATTCATTTTAAAATCAGATCAAGCACAATGATGAAAGGAGCTTCCACTTCTGATGTACAAATGTCCACCACATTGTTCCACAGCTCCTCAGAGGCATGGTTGGACCAGGGAGGCCTGGTTTGAAAGCTTGAAATCTCTAGTTTCCACCACAGAAGACCGCATGTCTCTGTCGCATTCTGTTCCAGAGTTATATGCATATGTCAGCGATGTTGAAGCCAGCATACACGGTGTACAGACATCTATGTCTATTAAAACAAGTAAACTCATAAAATGAATGAAATGAAAATAGATGAATATAATAAACAATATAGTGGAGATTTAGTCCGAATAACAATACGACTTTCAACCTCCACACATATTTCCAAAACGTATCCATCTACATTCATTAGTTCAAATATTAATACTTAATTAGATTTTTTGTGTGTGTGTGAAAATGACTAAAAGTGGACTAAAACTATCACATAAAGAAATGACTAAAAGACTGAGACTTGGAGTGCAGCCAAAAACACCACAGATGAAAAGATAGAAATAAGAAATCCATTATTTAAAGTTATGCCGCATGTTTTGTACTCATGGCAACAGTATAGTCCAAAATGTTACGCAAGTGTGCCTTTTATTAAAAAATAAACAAAAAGTAAACAAAAATATGAAAGTATCAGCAAGGCAAGGCAAGTTTATTTGTAGAGCACAATTCATACACAAGGCAATTCAAAGTGCTTCACAGTTGCAGAAAGAAAAATTACAGGAAAACAGATAAAATCAATCAATAAAACATCAACATAAAGTTAATCAATGACAGTAAAAGGCAAGAGTGCAGATAAAATACTTTCAGTTTTCATATGCACGGGTAAAAAGAGCTGTTTTCAGCCTGGATTTGAACATTGTCAGAGTTGAGGCCTGTCTCACATCCTCATGAAGACTGTTCCAGATTTTAGCTGCATGAAACTGAAACGCAGCCTCACCGTGTTTATTATTGACTCTGGGAACCACCAGGAGACCCCTCCCTGAAGTTCTCAGGGCCCGAGATGGTTCATACGGCTCTAACATGTCAGAGATGTACTTTGGTGCTAAACCATGAAAAGACTTGTACACAAGCAGAGCTGTTTTAAATTCTATTCTCTGAGTGACAGGAAGCCAGTGCAGAGACCGGAGCACTGGACTAATGTGGTGGTATTTCCTGGTTCTTGTCAGGACTCGAGCAGCAGCGTTCTGGATGTTCTGCAGCTCTAACAGCTCGTTTAGAAAGGCCAGTGAGCAGCCGTTACAGTAGTCTAACCTGCTGGAGACAAATGCATGGATGAGTCTCTCTAAGTCTGGTTTTGACACTATTCCTCTGATCTTAGCAATGTTCTTCAGATGGTAAAAAGCTGATGATGTTATTGCTTTGATGTGGCTGTTTAAGTTCAGGTCTGAGTCCATGATTACTCCTAGATTTCTAACCTGATTCTTTGGTTTCAGAGCGAGAGACTCGAGGTGACTGATAACACTTTGTCTTTGTGTCTGTGGGCCAAAAACAATGATCTCAGTTTTGTCTGAGTTTAGTTGGAGAAAGTTGTTTTGCATCCACAAACTGATCTGTTCGATGCAGTGACAGAGTGTATCTACAGGCCCATGTTCACCTGCCGTCAGTGACACGTAGATCTGAGTGTCATCTGCGTAGTTGTGGTACGACACATTGTTGCTGTTTATTAGCTGACCCAATGGAAGCATGTACAAGTTGAATAAGAGGGGTCCCAAGATTGACCCCTGGGGGACTCCACAGGTCATGGAAATTTTGTCTGAGACACAGTTGCCAATTTCGACAAAGTACGTCCTATCCTCGAGATAGGACTTGAACCAGTTTAGAGCAGTACCAGAGATTCCCACCCAGTTTTCTAACCTGTGAAGTAAGATCCCGTGGTCCACTGTGTCAAAGGCAGCGCTCAGGTCCAGCAGAACTAAAACTGAGACCTTACCTGCGTTGGTGTTCATACGGATATCATTTGTCACCTTGATCAGAGCTGTCTGAGTGCTGTGCTGGGGCCTAAATCCTGACTGGAAAGTATCAAACACATTGTTAGAAAGTAAGTGAGCTGTTGATATATTACTTTCTCTAGACTTTTCCTAAGAACGGTAGGTTTGATATGGGCCGGTAGTTGTTCAGTACCTTGGGATCAAGGCTGCTCTTCTTTAGAAGAGGCTTAATGACCGCGGTTTTCAAGGCCTTTGGAAATGCTCCAGTCTCAAATGAGATGTTAACTAACTGAACAAGTTGTGGTAACAAGCTGGTCAGCACAGACTTCAGAAATCTAGTGGGTAATTCATCAAGGCAGCATGTACATGAACTCAGACCGGAGATAACCTCTTCGATTGGTGTAAAATGTGTCAGCTCAAGGTGTCTAGCTGGTGGCAGGGTTGCTATTTGTGTTGTGGAAATTATGGCATTTTTAATGCCTTGGACTTTGTCATAAAAAAATATTGCAAACTCATTGCACTTAGATGTAGAGATTAGTTCTAAGGCAGTGAAACTGGAGGGTTAGTTAATCTGTTTACTGTGGAAAACAGAACACAAGAATTGTTTCTGCAGTTTGCGATGATTTTAAAGAAGTACTTCTCCCTTTCTCCACGCAAAAACTGGTTGAACTCACGAAGCACTTCTTTGTATATCTCAAAATGAACCTGGAGCTTTGACTTGCGCCATTTCCTTTCGGCTTTTCGGCACTCCCTTTTCTGTGCCCTGACCGAATCTTCACTTCTCCAAGGTGCCTTTTGTCTATTGTTAACCATTTTAACCTTGACAGGAGCAATAGTATCCAAAACATTTAAGACGCTTGATGTATAAGAGTCCAACAGATTATCAGAAAAACAATATAAGAAATGAACATGCTAAAAAAACCTAAAAAAAAAAAAAAAACCTCTTCCTCACCCTCCGTGGGTGGCAGGGCTGGACTGGCCATCTGGCGTAGCGGGCATTTCCTAGGGGGCCGATGCCCATATTTGGGACGGCCATCGGCCCGGATCTCACTGTCGTACAGAAAAAACAAAGGATGTATTTTTATTGACAGAGGCTTCCGCTACTCCGTTTTCTGCAATAACACGAGTGTGGGGTGGTTCACAACATTATCTACGTGCGCTGCTCGTTTAGCTCTATAGGTAGAGTGCGGGGCTCATAACCACAAGTTTGTGAGCTCAATCCTGACTCTCACCCACTGGGAAGAACATAAATCAGTGTCTATGGTCGGACTGATTTTATAGAGGGCCGGTCAGCCCGGGACTTTTGACCCAAAAGTCCCGGGCTGAATTTTTCTGCCAGATCTTCACAATTGAGCTCCGTTATCAGGTGGGAGGGGTGAACTCCTTTGAAACGATTGGATCTGATTTTCGCTAGCGTTTGGTCATGATGTACTATGTAATGCGCCCGAGTGAGTGAAGCAGCTATCATAACTCTATCATAACTCTATCATAGCTCTATCATAACTCTATCATAATCTATCATTTATATTCTATCATAACTCTATCATAACTCTATCATATACTCTATCATAACTCTATCATAACTCTATCATAGCTCTATCATAACTCTATCATAGCTCTATCATAACTCTATTATAGCTCTATCATAACTCTATCATAGCTCTATCATAACTCTATCATAGCTCTATCATAACTCTATCATAGCTCTATCATAATCTATTATAGCTCTATCATAACTCTATCATAGCTCTATCATAACTCTATCATAGCTCTATCATATCTATAACTCTATCATACTCTATCATAGCTATCTAACTCTATCATAACTCTTGGGGGCATTCATTGCACATTCCAAGGCTTCGATTTTAATTTCTGGATATTTGGGAGCCGAGCCAGAACGGATTGAAGAGCTTCCATTACTTTCGTATCCGCCGTCATTACCGAACTACAACCAGCAAATGCGGCGCAAATGCTTGATGTCACCTACAACACCCGCCTCCCCCACTCACTGAAAGGTTGAAATTCAACCGATGAAACGCGGCCACTGAGATCGGACCCAGACGTACATGTAGCGAAAAGATAATTGACCGGAGTTTACGGATGGCTAAGGCCAGGCTACTTCAGTTATGTTTCGGTGGTACAGCCGGTGTAGGGGCTTGTCCTCCCATGACAGGACCTCCATCTTCTGTTCACCATTGTCTGAGACATTCACTGAGCACATCATCTGTTGGAGCCTTGTCCTTGATGTACTTATGGATCTTGGATGTTTCATCCTGGATAGTGGCTCTCACGCTCACTAGTCCTCGGTCTCCTTCCTTACGGCTAGTGTACAGTCTCAGGGTGCTGGATTTGGGATGGAACCCTCCATGCATGGTTAGGAGCTTTCGTGTCTTAACATCTGTGGTCTGTATCTCATCCTTTGGCCAGCTTATTATTCCTGCAGGGTATCTGATTACTGGCAGGGCGAATAACTTTAGACTAAAGTTTAAGCTTAAGCTTTTTTTTATGACATTGTGTTTGTAGTATTTGGCACGGATGAAATGGGCTTTTCTGTTGCAGCAGTCCGATTAGTGCAGTAGCTCGTGTTCCTCGGCACAAGGATTCTCCAAATTAGTTGACTCTTTCAGTTTAAATGTGTTAAATGGTCTGTCAAGTGACTGTTTTGCCGGTGGATGTCTTAAAAAACAAGCATCTTGGGGACAGGCACGGCCCCCTATGGCCCGCCCATAGCGACGGGTATGCTGTTGATGTTGTATAGCTCCAAGCATTTAATGATCCAAGTATGTGACATTGAGTCGTAGGTAGGGATGGGAATCGAGAACCGGTTCTACAAGTAGACCCGGTTCTGTTTGAGCAAAGCATCGGAACCGTACGTCTACTTCATTATCGATCCCTCTTATCGATGCTCCCGCTCTGAAAACACGTTTTTTCCCCCTTTTCGGACACCATAGCGCGCCGCGGAGCTAGACGCGCGTGCGTAATGATGTTGTTCTCCGAGTCTGTTAATGCTCCTTCGAAGTAAGCAGGAAAACATCCGCCCAATCTCAATTCTACCCCTTAGCCTCCGCTAAGGGGTTTTACGCGTTCACGAGAGACGAGTCGTCAATTAAAACAGTCCATTGCAATAAACGTGTCAGTTCTACGTGTTCGCTTTGCTGCTGCGAACGCTCCGCTGTATTGGCTTGGAGTTTCTTTCCAAACTTGCGATACGTCGCTATTGTCATGACACACGGGGTTCAGTGACTCGCTGCTGCGCCTGCTGCCACTGTGCTCTGAGCCCGGGTCCGAGGCGGTCTGTCCCGGTCTGAGAGCACCTCTGCAGCCTCCACTCAGGCCCGGGGCTCAGAGCGGAGCCTGCGGCTGCCTGTCCCCGCCCTGAGTGCACTGTGAGCGGGGCTACCTCTGCCCGTCCCCGCTATGAGTGCGCTATATGAGCGGAACGGCTGATCTCTCGCAGCTTTGGCTAACGGGCTGTAGCCACAGCGACCCGCGGTAGAAGCAACAACACACGGACAGGGGGAAGGAGAATGTAGCGCAGGATGAAGCAAAAATAGATGAAAAACTGTAGGGTTTGGGCTGAGACCGAGTCCTGTTGTTTAGGTGTTACAAAACAGCATCAGTCTGTTATAAGTTACAGACACTTGGTGAAAAGTACAAATGTTACCATTATATTTTAGAGGATGCCAGGCAGGCTGAGTGCCAGCAGGAGCCACAGTATATTTGGAAACTTGCTCTATTCAATACATATTTTTTCTTGGGAAAACTAACAATTTGTCTTTTTGATAAAGTTTATCAAAAGCACATTGATTCCTTGCTTTTCCCCAACACACAGACAAGTCAGGTATCGATAAGAGAATCGATAAAGAATCGCATCGATAGGTAAAATTATTGATGGTATTGATATCGATAAAATCTTATCAATTCCCATCCCTAGTCGTAGGCTTTCTTTTAATCAATCCAGGCAGTGCTCAGGTTAGGCCTGTTTCAGACCGCACACGGACCCCAGAGCCGAGTGCCCTTTCCAGCCGAACTACCTCGCGGTGAGCGCATGTATTCAGACTGCCACGGAGCGCGGGCGAAGCGCCTAGAGTTGTATTGGACTCAAACAACTCCTCGTGGTTCATTCTAAAGCAGCACTATTAAATATAAGATAGGAATACAACTGATATGTCTCCTTAAAGTGCAACATGTGTTTTATGCATATGAAAAAAAAATCTAAATTTAGTAGTACCTGGAAAATGATGTTATGAATACGCCTAAAGTTATATTTCCTTATGTATTCCAGTACACGATTGGATAGACGTGAAATTGCTTCATAAAAGTGATTTTTGCACAGTTGGTGCTGAAAGTCGCTTCGCTACGCAGCCTACACGCGGAAAAAATGCGCTCGAGTTCCATTTTTGGTTTCAGGAGCGGAGGCGGCAGCGGCGCGCACCGATTCCCTGCGCGCCGCCTCGGCGCCGGTCTGTACACAGAAGAGCTTTCTCATCTGCACAACAGGACGCGACTTGAAGCGCAGCTTGCGAATGCACGCGGAGAGGGACTCGAAGACGAATTCGTTCACGACTTCGTGTGCGGTGTGAAACAGGCCTTAGTGTGTCGGGTTCTGCAGTCTCGAGTGACTGTTCTGTCTACCAGGAGCTGGTGTTTGGCACCTCTGGTATCTTTACCGATTCCCTTCTGAGCTGTGCTCATGTATTGATTCATATGCCCGCTTATCTTAGCCGCTATGGTGCCGGACATGAGCTTCCATGTTGTGGAGAGGCAGGTTATTGGCCGATAGTTGGATGGGACTGTACCCTTTGAAGGATCCTTCAGGATCTGGATTGTGCGCCCTTTGGTTAACCATTCAGGGTGATTCTCATCTCTCAGCAGATGGTTCATTTGTGCTGCCAAGCGCTCATGGAGTGCCGTGAGTTTCTTTAGCCAGTAGTGAGTGTATAGCCACACAGCATAGGAACATCATCTACAAAATCAGCTAGCTAGGGCAGCTGGGTGGGGTTTGTTGATGGGGAGCTACTGCCCTCTTCAATCTGCCTGCTCTACACCCTGTCTTTTTAACGCACTATGTCAGGCTTACATATTACATAATTCATTGTACATAAAAATAATTTAATAAAAGATTTTTTTTAAAGGAAGGAAAATTGTACACAAATTAGTACTATATGGAGGATGAAAATGACAACTGGGAAGTAGCAGGATCACGGATAATATTAATGTGCCTTTATAACACAAAACTAGTGACTTTCGGGAATGTAACTATGTTTGGCATTGGTGACCATCAGTAAGAGAAATATTTTGAATGATCGCCTTTTGTCAGTTGCTTAGACATCGTGAACATGAAACAAGACCGTTTATGCTTCATTTCCTGTTCTGTTAATTTCTGTTAATATGGACATTTCAAACAGTACTTTGTAAGTGTGGTCTGTGTTAAAATAACCGCTTTGAAGTGTAACAGGTTCTCTATGATGTGCTAATGTGATTATAATGGATAAAGTTAAATCACAAATGGGTAAGTTGTGTATTTGTGTATGCTCCTAGGCTCTTGTACTTTTTACTTTGTAATTTTTTTTTTTTTTTTTTATTGATTTATTTGGTCGGGACAGTGCATGTTAATGAACATACATGGGTATCATGCATGTAAACAAGCCACACCGGATTGTAGCCTTGGGCTAATTTGCATCCGTCGTCCCCCATGCACACTCTCAAACACACTCTCATTCATCCTGGCCTATTGTACATGTTTTTAGTGGTAGGGGAAACCGGAGTACCCGGAGGAAACCTACGCAGACACAGGGAGAACATGCAAACTCCACACAGAAAAGCCACGTCCAGGTGGGAATCGAACCTGGGACCTTCTAGCTGTGAAGCATGAGCGCTAACCGCTGTACTACCGTGCCGTAATATGTTCTTTTGTACCATTGTGATTTTTTTTTTTTTTTTTTTGTAATGATTTTGGGGTTGGGCGCTCATTAGCTTTTGCTTTAGCCCATTGCTTTAGAGCAGAATTTTAACTCCTCAAATAAACAAATGAACTAAACTAAACTAGTGAGTGTGTATTTAGCCAGTAGCAAGTGTATAGTGAGTGTGTACTTAAGTCTGTAGTGAGTGTATAGTGTGTACTTTAGTCTGTAGTAAGTGTATAGTGTGTACTTTACTCTGTAGTAAGTGTATAGTGTGTACTTTAGTCTGTAGTGAGTGTATAGTGTGTACTTTACTCTGTAGTAAGTGTATTTGTCTTTATCTGTTTTTTTTTTTTTTAGTAGTGTATAGTGTGTACTTTAGTCTGTAGTGAGTGTATAGTGTGTACTTTAGTCTGTAGTGAGTGTATAGTGTGTACTTTAGTCTGTAGTGAGTGTATAGTGTGTACTTTTAGTCTGTGTGAGTGTATAGTGTGTACCTTTAGCTGTAGTGAGTATCATACGTGTGTTATTAGTCTGTATGTGAGTTAATAGCTGTGTACTTTAACGTCTGTCAGCTGAAGGTCTGTATGTGCTGTAATTTACTCTGTAGCAATGTATAGTGTGTACTTTATCTGTAGTGAGTGTATAGTGTGTCTTTACTCGTAAGTAAGTGGTATATGTGTTATTTAGAATCTGTAATGAGTGTATAGTGTGTACTTACTCTGTAGTAAGTGTATAGTGTGTCTTTAGTCTGTAGTGATGATAGTGTGTACTTTGTCCTGATGATGCATAGTGTTGGTTAGTCTGTAGTGAGTGTATAGGGTACTTTTAGTCTGTAGTGAGTATATAGTGTGTTTTAGTTTAGTGAGTTGTAAGTGTGTATTTAGCTGTCGTGAAGTGTACTGTGTTATTTACTGTAGTGAAGTGTATACGTGGTGTACTGTTAGTTGTAGTGAGCTCCTCTGGGCTGATGAGTTCCTCTGAATGAGCAAAGGTCAGAGCGAGACGTTTGAAGTTCATAAACCCGCTCCAGGACTGGGGTCTCCACAGTGCAGGACTTTAATGGTTTAAGTAGAAGCATGAGGGAAAACAAACAAGTCAAGAGGGAGGGAGGGGGTGAGAGAGAGAGAGAGAGAGAGGGGAGGGGTGTGGGGGGGGGGGGGGGTGGTTCAAAAGCAGAGGTCTCCAAGCTTTTTACCTGGTGAGTGGCTGAGATATTTCAACAAACTTAAAGAAAATGTTTTTTTCCTCCATGTACTTCACTTTATGTACCTAGATGTTTGCAGATTATTTTCAAATCTTCAGAATAAATAGAAAAATCCACAAAAATGTGACCTGACAAGCGTGTGAAGAAATGTAGAAAGCCTTTGGCGAGCGATCAAGAAAGGGCTGAAGAGCTACATTTAGCTCCCGAGCTGCTGGTTGGAGATCCCTGCTGTAAAGTCTGTTTTAAAGGGTGTGTGTAGTTTATGGCCCAAGGCTACAATCCGGTGTGGCATGTTTACATGCATGTAAGACCCATGTATGTTCATTAACATGCACTGTCCCGACCAAAATAAACCAAAAAAAATGATTGATGCTGCTCTTGGTTCTTGGTCCTCTGTTCAGTTCATTTTAAGTTGGTCATTGAACACACTTTTAGCTTGTTTTCTTCTTACCATCTTAGGTTTAATGTCAGTGTAGCACTCGTGTCCCTGTGAAAAGTGGAACACAAACTACAAATGCTCTTTAAGTCAAACTTGTAGTATCTGTGCTCCACTTTGATAGTCCCACTCTACGTTGATAGTCCACTTTACTATGATAGTCCCACTTTGATAGTCCCACTTTACTTTGATAGTCCACTCTACTTTGATAGTCCCACTTTACTTTGATAGTCCCACTCTACTTTGATAGTCCCACTTTACTTTGATAGTCCACTCTACTTTGATAGTCCCACTTTACTTTGATAGTCCCACTCTACTTTGATAGTCCCACTCTACTTTGATAGACCCACTCTACTTTGATAGACCCACTTTACTGTAGTCCCACGTTGATAGTCCCAATTACTTTGATAGTCCCACTTTACTGTGATAGTCCCACTTTGATAGTCCACTTTACTGTGATAGTCCCACTTTACTTTGATAGTCCCACTTTACTGTGATAGTCCCACTTTGATAGTCCCACTTTACTTTGATAGGCCCACTTTACTTTAATAGTCCCACTTTGATAGTCCCACTTTACTTTAATAGTCCCACTTTACTTTGATAGTCCCACTTTACTGTGATAGTCCCACTTTACTTTGATAGTCCCACTTTGATAGTCCACCTTTACTTTAATAGTCCCACTTTGATAGTCCCACTTTACTTTGATAGTCCCACTTTACTTTAATAGTCCTACTTTGATAGTCCCACTTTACTTTAATAGTCCCACTTTGATAGTCCCACTTTACTGTAATAGCCCCACTTTGATAGTCCCACTTTACTTTAATAGTCCCACTTTGATAGTCCACCTTTACTTTAATAGTCTCACTTTACTTTGATAGTCCCACTTTAATAGTCCCACTTTACTTTGATAGTCCCACTTTGATAGTGACTGCCCTGGTCCTTGTGTTTGGTGTATTTTCTGTCCGGGCTGGAGTTTCACCGGAATGGAACCAGCCCCGAGCATTAAAGAAAAAAACAAATACTACAGTTTACATCTGAGAAGGGTAGTGGGTGGGTATAGACTATAGAGGAACACATTTTCCCTTTGATAAAATGTACTTTATTTTTAATTTTTTATAAAATGTAAATATTGTCTGTAAATATTATGAACTGTATTGTTTTATGCTTTTTGTAGTGTTTTGTGTTTTCATCTTTTCATATGCTGATTAATGCTCCTGTACATGTCTCTGTCAAATAAATAAATAAACTAAACTAATGCACTATTGTCTGTGACGTCCACGTCCTCCTTACTATGGAGAAACCAGACTGAGCTCACAAACGCTGCTCACTTTCTCTGAGGAACCATAATCACCATAAACCACTGTTGAAAAAGTGTCTTCTCCAAATAATAATATAATAAAACACATTCAAATTGATTTATTTCTTCTTCCACAAATCTTTGTCGAACCTCAACCACAAAAACAAGTGCAAACATTCAGGAAATATCAACGGGACTGATATGAAAATACGACAGAGCAAGGTGCAGGAGGACGGCGGGGCATCTGAGCGAAAAAACAGAAGTCACAGGATCCACTCCCTAAGTTTGGGCCAAACTCCTGTCCAAACATGGGACTGTCCTCAACACACAGAGGAGAGTTGTGGGCACTGTCGCAGATGTTATGGGGCAAAGTCTTAGGAGAGAGTGCAGGAGAGACTAGACGTGTCGCCATGACAACGTGTCCATTACTGAACAACAGAGTGATTCGCCTGGGCCCTGCTCAACTTGTGTACTTCTGCATGATTTAGGACAACATAAGCTCTCTCCCTCTCTCCCTCTTTCTATCCTGTCTCTCCCTTCTTCCTCCTCTCCCTCTCTTTCCTCTCTTTCCTCTCTTCCTCCTCTCCCTCTCTTTCCTCTCTTTCCTCTCTTCCTCCTCTCCCTCTCTTTCCTCTCTTCTCCTCTCTCTCCTTGCCCTGTGCTCCTCTCTCTCCCTTTCTCTCTCCTTCCTCATTCTCCTGTCCCCTGTATCTTCTCTTTCTCCCTCTCTCCATCCTTCCTCTTTCTCTCATCTCCCCTCTCTCTCTCTCTCTCTCTCCCTCCCCTCTCTCTCCTCCCTCTCCACCTTTCTCTCTCCGCTATCTTCTCTCTTTCTCTCTCTGCCATCTCCCTCTCCCATCTCTCCTCTCTTTCCCATCTCCTCTATATCCCTCTCTCCCCTCTCTTTCTCCAGCCCCTCCCTCTCTCTCTCCTCCCCCCTTCCCCCCTGTAATCCCCACGGTTTGACCTGTGGAGCTAATGACTTGTCGGATCAGCCCGTGGCTCCATGGACTGTTGCTCTAACCTCAGAGCGTCTGTGTGAACCATAGCTCCCCGGGAAACACAAACAACACGCTAACGCCGGCTAATGCGCGCTAACACAGGCTAATAACGACTAACATAAGCTAATAAATGCTAAACGGGCTGAAGGGGCTAACGCAGAGCCGTGAGAGACTCGGCTTTGTCTTCAAACATTCGGAGGCCACACATTTTTCTTCTGCTTAACTCACCTCTTCTCCCTCAAATTCACCACATTTGAAAGATAAATATAATACTGACTGAATCTCTGTTCATTTCTCTTTAATAATTGTACTGATTATTCATACTTGGCCCGAACATAAACACTCACATTTAACATTTCATGAACCTACATTCACAGTTTCATTCAGATTCAGATTTCATTTATTCAGGCATTTTCAGATGAAGACAGGAAATATTTATACATACAGTCTGAAATGGAATAGACAGAAGCTAAAGCTTATTGTGCCTGTCCCAGTGTATTTACAAAACAAAAACAGAAACAGCTGCCAGTGTCACAATCTTTGTTTTAAGTTCAGGGGAAAAAACTCTTTCATAATATTAATTTTGTATCCATTCTCAACATATGTTTTCAGGATTGATTTCTTCAGAGTTTTACAATTGTACAGTCTTTTAGCTCTTGGTCTAACTTATTCCATACACAAAGCTGCTTTGCACTCATTCTCACACTGAGAAAAATAAAACATTGGCTTAACCTGAAAAATATATAGATATCATTTACATCTAAATTTTACTAATTGTTCATAATGATATATATTCATTAGTCCAACTATAAATGTTTCATCTGTAACTGTGAACATTTTAGATTGGTTCAACAAAATAATGTTTGTGACTTGAATGTTCAAAGGTTCATTGAGTGAATTTAAAACTCTTCATTAGCAGATGTACTTTTAATGGCTTAATCAATGCCATTCATTCCATTCTTTAAAGTCTCCATTTAAATTGAGTAATTTCATTAAAACACATTTGGATTAATTTACTTTTTATTAACAAATACATTGTATGTACAAATTGCAATATTTTGTAATAAGAGTAATGCAGGTAACACAAAGTAACATTTTATGCTTTCTAATGTTTTAATGACTGAATACTACACTTCTAATGCCAGTAAAGCAAAGAATCTTGGCTTATTTCAATTGTGCTATAATTCAAACTGAGGAATGACGCATAAAAGTAAGGTTCAAAAGCAAATTGGTTACAAACAATGAGAAAGGCAAAGTGTACAATTTCTGTTAAAACTGCAGTTGAATGTATTTAGCCATATTGTTATGCATTTTCAAAACACTTGCATAGCAAAATTGGATGAACAAAAATGTTCCAAGAATAAAACTGTACAGCTTCTCCATGAAACTGAAGCCAAGGTACAAGCATACTAATCTCTGTATCAGGTCTGCCTGTGACCTTCATTTCTTGTTATCCAGTCCCATGAGTACCTTCAGGATGAATTCAACTGTGCGTTCACATTTCTTTGTGTACTTCATGTTGAGGGCGTGTATGAGTCCGAATTGCAAAGTCTTGAACCATTGAATGCAGATCTGTCATAATCTTCACGATGGGTGTTACGACGACTGCCATCGTCTCTTCCTCCACACGGAAATCTGCTGGATCTGCAAAACATGAGTGGAGTAACACATATTAGAATTTACAAATGCAGCAATGATTTTCATGGTCACACAGTCTGAACACGGCTGAACTAAGCCTAAACCAGGTCAAACAGAGCCTGAATGAGCCACTGGTATTTTAAACTTTATAATGACAGTATGAGGTTTTTGTAAATAACATTACTGCAGCTTTAGATATAACTGAAAATACATGTATTATAGGGGAGCTTTTAGAAAGTACAGATGTCTGCTCTCAAATACACATGTCAATATCAGTATCAAATGTGCACTTCATGTTAAACACAGACAGAATCTTACAATATTTGAAATGTCATTCAGCTTCTCGTTCTATGAAAAAGCCTGATTTCCCCATTTTGTAAAGTAAAGTTATAAAATGATACAGTCCTAAGGTATCTGTTAATCATAAAATATAAAGACCAATTTTAGACAAAAGGACTGGCTCCAGTATTTGCTCTTTAGCAAAATGTCAGGTATTGCAAAGCTCTACAATAGAATTAATTTTAGTTTTGGGTAAAATAAAAACAATTATGTAAATTTTACGTTTATTTGAGAATATTTCTCCTGCAGCTCAAATATTTTCAGCTTTCAGTTCATTTTATAATATTTGTACAATACCCTTATTCATTTATTTGTTTATTTGACAGGGACAGTAAAGATGTCCAAGATGCTAACATTTTCAGGCTTTTTCCCTGTCAACAAGTAATAAAGGGTCTGTCCTGTGCGTCTGTTATAACACCTGTTGTGAATTACTGCAGTCATAACAGCGTAAGTCCATAGTTCCTTTGGTAAGTTACTCTCAAGTATCATACACCGTGCCATCTCAAAAAGTGTTCTCCAATTCTCTCGGCTGTCCCATTTTGATGGGGTGAATACGGTGCCGAGGTCTCATGTCTTATTGCGTTCTTTCTTAGCAATGATTGTAAATTCTGTGCCGTTGTCGGACCTGATTCTTTTACTTTCCCATAGGGGCGACATCTGCTAGAAATGTTTCAGTCGCTTCTACAGTGTCACTTTTGGCTTTTAGGAAGTAAGCGAAAGATACTCACCAGTAAAAGCTATCGAGTATCTAAACCCGTCTTTTGCCTCTGGATCGATCGGTCCCGCTCAGTCAGTATGCACTAGCTCTAACGCTGCTTTTGCTCTTTCATCGGGCTCTCTATTTCAGGTTTGGATAAACTTCCCTTTACACACACGTCACAATCTGCCAGCTCCATGAAGTGTCTTCCCGGTGTGAAAGCATCACTTTTTGATGCTTTGAATGTAACTATATGAGACGTGGCTCCTGTATCAACCATGAAGCCTCTTTGTTTCAGTCCTCGAACATCCCAGTCGTTGGCTTTGAACGCAAAACTATGATCTTCTGAATCCGCTGCGTGTTTAATGTTTGTCTTCTTTTGTCGTCTACAGTTACTGTCTTTATGTGTGGAGCTTTAGCAGTAACTGCACCACTGCTTCTCTTTTTGCTCATTTCTTTCACTTTTCTTTGCATAGCATTCACGTGCTATATGACCTTTCTTTCCACAGCTGTAGCATGTGATTTCTCCATTTTCTCTGTTTATATTTTTCTGCCCATTACTTGTCTTCATCACGTTGTCTTCAGAGCTCACGTCGTCTCGTAGCTTCTCAACTTAGCCTTGAACTCGCTAAATTTGATTTCTTTCTCGCTCTGGGTAATGTGTATGGAAAACGGCTTGAAACTTTCTGGCAATCCTTTTAGCACCATTGCAACAAACAACCCATCACTTAATGTTCTTGTGCATTTTCAGAGCTGTAATGGCGGTCTCAGCCCTTATGATATAGTCTGTAATGCTCTCGCTAGCTGACATCTGTAGCAACGTTAGCTCCGTGTACAGGCTAATCACACGTGGTTTGCCTTTACCAGCGTTGTGCTCTCTGAGTATCTTTAGCGCTTCTCTTCCGTTGTCTGAGGCTTCTCTCATCACAAGCGAAAGGCTTCTATCATCCAACACTTGCATAAGCTCTGCAAAAGCTTCTTCATTTTTCTCTTCGTGATAATCGTCCTCTTCTTCCAGTTCGTTTGGCTCATGCAAAATGGCGTCTTTTAGCCCAAGCAGCCGCAAGTGTCCTAAAAATGTTGTTTCCCACAAACTCGTAGTTTCTTTTGTCCCCGTCAAAGCACAAATGGTTCCACCGGCTTCCTCCATCCCATCTGGGCCCATAACCTGTTAAGGGCAGGGATACCCTGGTAACACGCACATTTCACAGAGGAAAAATCACACTACTCATCTGCAACTTTGACCGGCTCAAACTTACGCATCAAGCACACCACGTCATTCATTCACCTTTCAGTGTAAGAGCACAAATATACACATATATCTATATAGACACAGGGCAACAAAATGATAAAAGTACACAATAAAGAAGAGCTGAATATTACTTACATTTGCTTGGTTCAACTTTTTGAACAAACTGTTTTACAAATGACTTTTTTTCTGACAGTCACTTTTGGAAGATGGGTCAAACATTTTCTGTCCTTTAATTGGTATTACAGATCATAAATAGTGTTGTATTATCGACAATGAGCCGACATTTTCTACCTGTAGATAATGTATTGCATGCACTTTTAATAGGCTAACAAGAGAATGAGCTGTTGGGGTCCTTTGTCAGAAAATAAGTTGTAAAGATAAGCCTGCCTTGAAAAGTCTGCTTGAGCGTACGCACGGGCTTACTTGGGTACAGTAGATCAACGCGCACACTCCTAACGCCAAAACAACAGCAACAGTTTCCCAAGTGCCACAACACCACGTCTAATCTGTGTTTTAAGGTGACGTTTCCATGGTGTGTCAGTGTTTACCTCCTGATGAATGAAGAGCATCAGCGGTGGTCGGTGTAATAAGCCTCATGTTTCCTTTTGACATTGTTGCTCCTTGTGTAGGCTACAGCTCAGTCCAAAAGAAAGAAGCGCATTTCTCAAACGGGGCGCATGGCAAGCCAAGGACGCGTTTTCTTTTACTCCTTTAACCTGGAAATGGGGACAGACTTATCTCTCTCTGCGTTTAGTCCTTTACTCTGGGACCGGGGACAAACTTCTCTCAAAATTGCTGATAAAATATCAGCAGAGCCAGGCAGTGTTGGGGAGAATACTTTGAAATATTTAGTTCCAGTGTGGCACAGTATGAAGAACATGTATCTAAACTTGCTCCTCCGCCTGTTAGGAACGTCTACTTCTCTAGGAATGCAAAAAACAACAACAACACAAACGCCCACAGCCCAGACGCAGTAGGGCCTTTTCTGCTGGCCCTGACCAAATGAAGAAAAAAAAGTGTAAAATGTCTTAATAGTATATTTAATTTCTAATTTATTTATATAATGTACAGTCAAGTCGCTTATATAGGTTTTGTTGGTGTGTAACTGTAATTTCCTACTCAAAAAGTGCCTTAAACACCTCTGGTGAGCTGCTCCTCTTCAGGGCCTTCAGAACAGATTCTGCAGGCCAGTGTTGTCAGGCCGCACACATGATTGACAGCCAGCGTGACTGACAGAATTATCGGCCAATCAGAATTCGATATACATTGACAGTACGCCCCCAGGGCCTTCAGTAGCTCGGAAGCTTCCCCTATGTTTTGTTCGCCTGGGAAAACCGCTAATGTAACCGCGCATGGGCCACTCCAAAGAGAACCGGATAAACAGATATTCCTCTTGGAAACGTCCGAACGAGGCAAAATGAAGTGGATTCACTGATCACGGATATTTTGCCCCTTCATTATGAAGAGCTTAGAGAGCAAAGCAGCGGGACGCAGACGCTCGGCTCCCCGGACAGGAGAAGGATTTCCCCGCGTCAGCTGCGCTGGGACTCGGGAAGGGAACAGGTACGGGACTACGAGCGCTAAAAAAAGAGAGCACCAAACTTTAAGTTTAGTATATTTTTTATTTTACTCGCTCTGTCAACAAAACATCTCCTAAAAACAGCCGCCTGTTTCCACATTATAACGCACTCGTCTCCGCTGTCATGTGTCGTGTATTTCCGTATTCTAGCCAATGGCCGCTAGCTGCTCTGCTTTATGACCGCAACACTGTTGTAGTACCTCCATATCATCGCTAGGCCCCATTGAAAAGCATTGGACTTTAGACACGTTAAAAACAACTTTAACGCCTGGTTTCAATTTTTTTAACACTTAATATGGCTACATATTCCTCCTGAGATAACGCTGGGTTACTCACAAAAAAAGAAACCAGGCTGGTTTTCGAAAGATTTTTTTTTAAATCTCCTACTTAACGGAGGTCGGACTGTTAGCATTGGAGCTGCGCGAGCTACACGTCACGCAGGGCGGAGTCTACAGTGAAGATCCCGCCCTTATGCCCTTTTTAGGAACATGCTTCGTGAAGAGTTATAATATTTTTATGCGATGTTTTGCCCTTTTGGCTATTTAGCAATTTTAACCAGAAGTTTATACAAGTGTTTTTAGCTCTTTGTTACAAATTACAGACCCGAGGGGGTGTGCGAACAAAGAAAAGACCCCGCCCCACAAAACAGGAAAACGTGTAAAATGGCGGCGCAGGGCGGAACCAAACGTCACATGACGGCTCGGGAACCAATGGAAACAACGACACGTGGTCTTAGGCTCATGAATACTGCAAGATTGGAATGTGATATACTCTGCTTTTCCCTGTTTTGAGTCAGTCTCTCCCTTGGGAACGGAGGACTGGCAGACTTCTTGTTAGGGACATGGGGAAGCAGAGCTATGTATTAGATGAATTGTTAGGGAAATAAATCTTCGTGACTTAATCTCCTGAATCTTGGTCATCTCTATACTGGTATGTGTAATTAGCTGATAGTGTAGTGTTGACTATGTACCTAAACTTCCCTTCCAGTGTTGAATACGCGGTGTTGTCCGGAGTCGGGTAAATTTACATAGGAACACAGACAAACAACTGGTATCCATGGACAACACAAGAAAAATGAAATTCTTCATTCGTCAGAGCTGGGGAGGAGGAGTCTGTAATCCGCCATGAATTCCCCCTCGAACGTGGTCATTGTGGTAAACGGGGAGGAGTGAGGAGGAGCTGTCTATTCTTTTTAACAGTCTATGATTCTAGCACGAGTGTTCCTGAAGGTGTTTGCTTTTGTTTGGAGTCCGAGGCACCGCTGCTTCTGTTTGTTGTTGACAATCCTTTAGCGAACACATGCCACGCAAAAAGGCAGTTTTATCCATACGCCTATTGTCGATAATTTTATATGAGTTTGACTGCGTGAACCCAGGTTGCTATTGAAGGCCCTGACTGAAACCCCACGGCCCGCCACTGCCCAGACTAACGTAGAGCTCAGCTTTTCAGCAACGGACTGGAGCCTTTCTTTGTTATTAATGTCATGAAACTGAAGTTTTATGATTGAGGTTTCTACAGACAGCAGCAAGTCACATGTTATGCTTTTAAAACCATTTTTAATGCCCAAATTATTTTAAAGCAGTACTAAGTAACTCTTGCCCTAGAGGCCATAAGCACAACTGCAGGTGTCGTACACTGAAAAAAGTGATTTTGGTGAGTTGTAAATATAATCTATGTAAACCGTATATATTTTACTCGATTATTGTAGGCAGCCATGAAATGATAAAATAATGGGTACATTTTACACATGCTACCTAATTGTTAACAGTAACAACTGTTATGTGGAAAATATGGTAAAATATACCCCAAAGAATTTGGTAAAATACACCCCAAAGACGTGAGCCCTGTGGCCTTGCTTGCGCGTGCGTCAGTCCTGCGTTCCCAATTGTGCATGAGTCAAACGATCAGACCACGTTTTTCAGCCATCTTGTGTGCCACCTTCCTTTTGCGCCGGATGCCGACAGACAAATGAGTAAAGGTAAGCTATTTGCATGGGGCTATTGCTGTATATAATGCAGATGCAAATGATAATTTATAACGTGACGAAATATTTCACTTGGCTTGTATTCGGAGCTAAAGCGGAAGCAGTCCGAAGGATTAGCCTCCACATGGTAGAAACCGGAGCTCATTACTTTTACAAAGACACACATCAACATGGTTTCTCGTAAACCGGGAGATACAGTGGTAATAATTGCGTCTGGATCAGTGCTGAGACGGTCTGTTAGACGAGAATTCACACTGGAAATTGACGAGCTAACGTAGATACACAGGAGAGACGCGGTGCTCTGGGAGTAAACAGGAGAAGGCGCAGCTGATCTGGATGTAAAAGCAAACGGACTGAATACATCAGTAACCGGACTGTTTTAAGAAGAGAGACAGTTTCTTGGATTATGGACGTTTGTGGAGCAGAGGCAGCGATGTGTTAGACGACAAACTTGCCGCTGCGGTGTTCAGCGATGGAGAAAGAGAGTGGTGAGCGACGCTTCATTCGTTACAAGTGCACGTAACCTCTTAACCCCCACCTGAACCAATCTTATTTTGTCCAGTTTGGCCTAGAATAAACCCTCAGGTTTGGCTTTACCCAAAAATAAAGCTTCTTGGGCGTAACATGAGCGGTAAAACATGACAAAAACGTGGCAACAAGACAAGAAAAGACAGAAGTTTGTTGTTTGTGGACTGACATAATGTGAAAGACATGGCAATTTAAATGTATTTAAAAATAAGTTTCTAAATGCAATATATTTCAATTGGAGTGTTATATCTAGAATGTCATTCAATATCTTTGGTCCAGAGCAGGGTTGCCAGGTCTGGGCAGCAAAACCGCCCAAAAATATCTGAAAAACCGCGGAAAACCGCCGACATATGGCTCGGCTGGAATGTTCAATGTTGTTTACCAGTAAACGGTGCCCATGTGCTCCCGCGATGATGAGAAACCGCGCCTTTCTCCCTGTGGTATTGAAAAAGCAGCTCAAAGAGCCTTGAATTTGAGATTTTGTGATTCGTGATAGTGATCAAAAAATAAGATAGAAATAGCCAATTTTACATTAAAAACCGCGGACAGTTTTTTTCACCCGCGGAATGGCTTAAAAAACCGCCAAATTCCGCGGTTTAACCGCGGACCTGGCAACCCTGGTCCAGAGGGTCAAAGTGGCCGATCTAAAGTATCGGCCACGCCTATGAATGTGGCGGCCATCTTATGAGCGGACGATTAGCTGGACTGTCATTGAACGTAATGTTAGCAGATGGACTGAAATGCTGATGAATACAAGTCAAATGGATCCAGTGATAATGATAATATTGCAGTCCTAAAGAACAAGACAATGACTTATTTGATGTGTACATTATTTACAGTGTACATGGCTGCTTTTTGAATCACCTGAGATGTCTTGAATGTGAGAAGTCACTTACACTGTTTATAATGTATCAGTGTTAATTGCGGTCTATTCTTTAGCTTGCATGACATTCTTGACTCCGTAATGTATTTGCACGGCACGGCACGGTGGCACAGCGGTTAGCACCTGTGCTTCACAGCTAGAAGGTCCCTGGTTCGATTCCCACCTGGACGGGGCCTTTCTGTGTGGAGTTTGCATGTTCTCCCCGTGTCTGCGTAGGTTTCCTCCGGGTACTCCGGTTTCCCCTACCACTAAAAACATGTACAATAGGCCAGGATGAATGAGAGTGTGTTTGAGAGTGTGAATGGGGGACGACGGATGGAAATTAGCCCAAGGCTACAATCCGGTGTGGCTTGTTTACATGCATGAGACCCATGTATGTTCATTAACATGCACTGTCCCGACCAAATAAACCAATAAATAAAATAAATAAAATTTGTAAATAAAATCTTAAATGCTAAGTATGCAGAATAGCACCACCTCGAATGCATCCAATTAAATGCACACGGTAAGAAAGTCCAAACAGGGCTATTAATTCACTTCCTTATCTGAACCATTTACCTTTCTGATGGAAACCTATGACACACTTACAGTACAGACCAAAAGTTTGGAAACACTTTTGATGTATCAGCGTTTCTTTACTTTCAAAACTATTTACTTTGTGTGATTCTCATTGAAGGCATTAAACTATGAATTAACACATGGAATTATGTAGGAAACAAAAAGGGTGAAAAGCTCAAAATATTTTTTAAATGTTTAATTCTTCAAAATCGACACTCTTCATTGTTGGCATTTTCTCAATGAGCCTCATTTAATAAGGTCGACATTCGAAATGGTTTAACAGTTTGTGAAGTTCAAACTATTTCTGGTGACGACATCGTGGTGCTCAATGAGAATGCTAACGGGATTCTATGTAAGTCAACGGTATCTTCCTAACCGTAATCTATCAACACAGATATTCCAACGTTGCCCTGGCGTTGTGCCATATTTGTCACAAGTCGCTATAGAGTACTAAGACTGTTTTTAAAGGCAGTTTAGGAAGTTCCCATTCAATGCAAGTCATTGAACTCTCCACACATTTCTAAACACTCGGGCTCATTAGGAAATAAGGTCCAATTTGTAAAATCCTGAACTATTCCTTTAAGGTAAAATTAGTTGTGCAGAGGCGGTCTGGAATCTGCAGCATCTCCGGTCTGCAGTAAGCGGCGTGGCAGCCTGCAACTTGGAGCCGCAGGTGCTGCTGATTCAGGACCTGTAGGATCTGGAATCATACTTAAGTATTGATACTTGCATGAAGTATCGATACGTGGGATCGGCACAAACAATATCGCGATATCGATATACAATAGTTTTTCACAGTCGTAGTTATTACATTTATCTTATTTATTATAATGTTTACTCTATCATTCTAATTTTTTTTTTCTGTTCTACAGTTGAGGAAACCCCAAAACCACAATGGCAGTCCATTTAAGGGTCATCTTGGAAGAAAAATGTCTAATTTTTTTTGTATTAAAGACATTGAAATAATATGAAGGCCTTTTGTTTTTTTTTCGTTTTTTTAAAGGGGGTTATATCTGGCCCTATCTGAATATGTAATGGTGAGAAACTGATATTGGTTAATTTGTATTAGTAATGGACCATTTCTGCATTACCTTGGTTGCCATGGTTTTCATACAGATGTGTCAGTTTCAGAACCAGTAAGGGGGACAGTTTTAAGTACTTTTGCTGTTAACAATGTGCATAACTGTAAGGAAAAGGAATATACAGCACCAAATCTTGACTCCCTTTCATAGGACAGAACAGTACTTAAATGTGAGTTTAGTTTTGGTGCTGTATATTCCTTTCCTTTAGTTATTCACATTGTATCCTGTAAAAAATGCTTAAACTGTCCCCCTTCCTGGTTCTGAAATTGACATATCTGTATGAAAATCATGCCAATCAAGGTAATGCAGAAATGGTCTAACTATTGTTATTATTGGGTATTATCTACTGGTGAATATTGGGTATTATCTACTGGTGAATATTGGGTATTATCTACTGGTGAATATTGGGTATTATCTACAAGAAATTAAGAGGTAATTCTACCAAATTTATTTAAGAAATTAAAGTTTATATTTCAGGTATTTTATACTCCATAAATGAATTAAATCTACCCAAAAAAAGTAGATGCAAATTGTTACCTCAGATTTATTGGGTAAATTCTATAGGTTACTTTTTAAGTGTAGCAAGTTACGATTTTTTAACTTATCAAATGACTTGGAGAATAAATACTACGCTGACAGAAAGACAAAGGGACAGCGGGATGTTGTACATCCAGTTATACAATGGAGATCATTTTTTCACTCAAACTTAGCTGTAAATACTGTTTAAGTGGCGCTAGCTCGCAGTTAGCTTTGCCCATTAGCCTGTTAGCTTCTTCTTCGTGATTCCATTAGTGTGTATTGGTTGCTCCGACCCGGAGGCAGGGAAGTTGCAATTGTGGTTTTCTGGCCAGAGACACCAGGGGGAGATGAAAGACCCCCAATCATCCCATTAACACTTGTATTACCCCCACAGGGACTACGGAAAGGATTTATTAAGGTAAACACGTTACTTAGTACTGCTTTAATATCACAATCGCCAAAATAAATCAGTGCATATTTGATCTTTTAAGATTTGCAAACATTCCATGAAATGAGGTGAAATCTGATGTTTGACCATAACTGTTGGATTTTCAACCAACCTCTGCAAATATAATAGTAGCAACTCCATCATTTAGCCAAATAATTGATTATTTGATTTGACTTTAATGCGACTTCTACGGCTTAGATTTTGGCTAAATTAATTGAATGACTTTTAATGCCCTGCAGAAAACTCTGCACTGTAATGTATTACTTTGGTTTTAGGAAATATTCTAAATACCCTCAGAAGAGTAAGGGTCAATTCAAGTAATTTGTTTGTTATTTTCATTTGTGTGCGCTCTTGTGCTATGTGCCTGCGCCACTAACGAGAGGGTGTTTCTTATTAGAAAAGAGGTCGACTGAGGCGTGGTTCATGACAAGCAGCACTGAGAGCACTGCTCTTTATGGCAGCCTTTACACTATTTGTCTCTCTTTGGTAACGAAATTACTGAGAAAAGTATTGAATGTAATCAAATAAAATGATTATCCAAATGATTATGCAAATTGTATTTCAGTGTCAAAAAGGTTAAAAAAAAGTTTTTAAATGAAACTCATGGATGGTATTGTGTCTCAGGGCTCTTTGAATCACTGACATCAGTCTCAGACGCCTGGGATGATTAGTTGTCAGGTTAAGCCCAGTTAAGGGAAAACTACTGAAAAAGGACGTTCACCATCTTTAAGCAGACCACCATTTTAAAGCAATATGGGAAAGAAAAAGGATCTCTCTGCTGATGAAAAGCGTGAAATAGTTGAATGCCTTGGACTATGTATGAAAACCTTTGATATTTCATGAAAGATGAAGCATAATCATCGTACTGTTAAGAGATTTGTGGCTGATTCAGAGCACACACGGGTTTGTGCAGATAAAGGCACAATGAGGACGGTTTCTGACAGACAAATACATCAGATTAAGAGAACAGCTGCTACAAAGCAGCAAACAGGTATTTGAAGCTGCTGGTGCTCTGGAGTCTCCTGAACATCAAGTGTAGGACCCTCCAGAGGCTGCAGTTGCAGCCAGAGCCTAACAAAATCATCTTCATGCATGACAACGCACCATGTCCTGCTGTAAAGAATACCTCTGCATCATTGGCTGCTATGGGCATAAAAGTCTCTCCAAACTCTCCAGAAACTCACAAGTTTAATGGATGCAAGAATTTTGAAGCTGCTAAGAAGGGTCCGATGTTAAAATATAACTTGACCTGTTAAGATGTTTTTGATCGAAATAGCTTTTGATTTCAGTAAATATGACCTCCTAATGCTGCAAATTCAACAAATGACCATTTTCAGTTAATTACAACCTATAAATTGTATTGAAACGCTGCTATGCGTAATCATTTGGAACAGTAGATTATAAATTGTTTATTACTGTTATCACAGGGAGGCTTTTTCTATCACTTTCATATTCTCCTCTAACAGTTAAAGGCTTGAAAATTATGCTGCCTGTCATTTGAGTTGATAATTTAGAAACTCTGAGAATCATATCATTTGCATAATCATTTGGAACACAGTGTAGTGTCATTCCCTTATGGTTCAGTCAGGCAGATGTCATTTCTCAGACACATGATTTTTGAGGTAAATTTCCTCTTGGATGCTGGCCACGCCTCACACTTCATGTCACAGGGTAAAACTGTATTTTCCCCAGAGCAAGAATTCAAGGCTATCGACTCAGGCTCACACGTTTTAGAACGGAAGTAACAGGTCATTTGCTTATACCGCCCAAATGACCTGAATTCATCCTCCTGAATACAGTTCAAGTACACGTATTCCATTACTACACTACAGCCAGGTTTAAAGGTGTGCTTCCTTTTATGACATATCAGTTCTAAAGAATTGCTCAGAGAGGATTTTGGATCTTGTTTAGTTTTTGAATAAATAACTGGGATATTTTTGAATAAACTATTAATTCAAAATGTCTCCTTGTTCTTTGGGTTCAATGCTCAATAAATCTGTCAGACATTAGATATTGAAGAATCTTGTAAAGCCCAGGCCTGGAAAGTCTTTACTTAATGTTGCTACAATGTGAGAAAAGTTTGAAATGACAGTCTGTGGAGAAATGTGGAATCCTTGCGATAATAAAACAGCTCATAGTGAAGATTAACTGGAGTAGTTTTCAGGTGAAAGAAACCTAAAAATGTAAACTCAAATCCTCTCCTTTTCCGGCTCAGACCCGCTCCTCCTCCGTGTCGAAGCCGCTCTCTAAACAGAAGCTCCGTTTCTCCGAGCCCTGTTTAATAAACGGCGGCGCCATGTTGTTTTCTGATGTTATCTGCGCTGAGAACGCTGGGCCGGATCACAGCGGGCCGGCCCGTCGGATGAAATGTTGCCTAATAACGTCCTCGCGAGCCTTCACCTCCGGCACCGCGTGGATCACACGGAGATCTGAGCCTTAATGCACAACACATGGAGCAGAACTCTTACACAAGTAGGAGACGTCCAAATTAGGCCCGGGCTGCTGCCTTTCAGTCCCTGCTCTTCAGTTTACATTCACCTCTTAACCCCCCATCACCTGTTCTCCTTTCAGCTTTACCCAAATCTAAAAGCTTCTCGCCTGGAGCTCACAGCCTATAGGGCAGAGGAACGCCTCATTTGAAAGCTAAGACCTACAAAACTGATTGTGACGCCGCATTTATGTCACATTTTTTAAAGGTCCTATATCATGCAAAATCGACTTTTTGGAGTTTTTAGCCATGTTGTTATGCTATTTCCTTATCAAAAAGCCCAGAGCGGTTTTTGGATTCATTCACGCAGTTCTAAGTAATCCTCCTGAATCCTGCTCTCTGAGCAGCTGCTCCGCCCTCTCCTGGTAAACCACTGAGCTGTTCAGTTGTGTCGTCACAAAGGAACGGAAGTGCTCGACGTCTGTAATGTAATGCCTTAAGGCCTGGTTTTTATTTATTTTTGTTGTAAGAGAGCAATAAAGAAAAAAAAAAAAGAAAAAAAATCTCCGTCTCGACCGTCTGTGCTGTCAAACGCTCCCGCGGCCGGAGGGTGCATTGTTTGTGAAGCATGAGGGGGATCGCCCTGTCGTCACGTCCGAGGCACTGGTGGGCAACGCAAATGTATTAAATAGATATTAATAGTTCTATGGTGGGTCAAAACATCGTTCACAAACAGAGCATTGCATCTGTGAACAGATCAGTGCTGTAAAAGATCTGTGATTTAAATTAACAGCTCTTCAAGCTCGGAAAAATCAGCTGTTTGCCCACCAGTCACCAAAACATCCGGTGAAAATCGCGGAAATAAACAATAACAGCGATCCTCCCTATGTCACGGATGCGCGTTTGGCTCTATTAGATCCATGGTTTGGCTACGAGAGGACTAGTCAGCCTTCCTAAAGAAGAGTGCACTCGCCAGAAGTTGGAATTTCTTTCTGGGATTCAGCGACTTTATCAACCAACCTGATGGATGCTTGGTGAACCTTGGCCAGAATCAAAGTGGATTAACTTTTATAACCAACGCGAGGGCCATAACGTAAACACCCGACGATGGGGAGGCCAGACTGAGCGATGAGTCAATCAAAACGCGTGTTAGCGTGCGTGTTAGCGCGTGTGTTAGCATGTGTGTTAGCCATTTATGAAACTGCTTTGCACATGTCAACTCCTTATAACTGCATTATGTGAAGTAACTTCACTTTTTGCAGCGATATTTATATTTATAATACTGCAAATGTGGAATGAGCGGAGAGAGGGGCGGAGTTAACTGAATCGAAGCGTCTTGTCTTCCGGGTTTGAAAATACCCCCAGAAAATACTTATATTTCTCTCAAAAATGAGTACTCCATAGTGATAGAGGTACAATATATCATATAAATGCCTATACTTTACTTTGGAATGGCTAAAATAGCATGATACAGATCCTTTAAGCTTACACCGTGTTCGAAGTGATTATGCAAATGATATTGTTCTCAGATTTTCTAAATGATCAACTCAAATGACAGTCAGCATAATTTTCAAGCCTTTAACTATTATAGGATAATATGAATGTGATTGAAAAATCTCCCAGTGATGACAGTATTTTATTCAAAAATAAATAAAATAAACAGCTTATAATCTACTGTTCCAAATGATTATGCACAGCAGCGTTTCAATACAATTTATAGGTTGTAATTAACTGAAAATGGTCATTTGTTGAATTTGCAGCATTAGGAGGTCATATTTACTGAAATCAAAAGCTATTTCAATCAAAAACATCTTAACAGGTGTAGTTATATCTTAACATAGGAGCCTTATTTGATAGCAGCTTCAAAATTCTTGCATCCATTAAACGTGTGGGTTTTTGGAGAGTTTCTGCTTGGATTTCTTTGCAGGATGTCAGAATAGCCTCCCAGAGCTGCTGTTTGGATGTGAACTGCCTCCCACCCTCATAGATGTTTTGCTTGAGGCTCCGAAGGTGCTCAATAGGGTTGAGGTCAGGGGAGGAGGGGGTCCACATCATGAGTTTCTCTCTTTTTATGCCCATAGCAGCCAATGATGCAGAGGTATTATTTACAGCAGGACATGGTGTGACCATAAGTCCCGAAAAATTCGGGACAGTCCCGAAATCCAGGTTCTCGTCCCGAAAGTGCTGTGTGCGCTCTTAAAATGGAAGAGGGGCTTGATCTGGACAAGCTCTACAACAAAAACTGCGCTCTGAAGAATGTTCTAAAGTAGGGGTCCCCAACCTTTTTCCTCTTTGGGACCGGGGGGAGCGCGCTTAGAAACGTGCGTAAATGACTCACGTTTTTTAAAGCTTGGAGCGCAGCCCTTTGATCGCAGCGCCCTACAGCGGGACAGTGGGACAAATGCAACTCTCTGTCCTGTAAAGGCTGTGATGAGCTGAGGGGGAAGGCAAAAGGAGAGAGATGTTCTGTGGCGCAGGTGACAGATAGAGCTGCGCACAACACACTGAGCAGTATGAGGCTGCACTGATTCTGTCTGTCATAAAACCAGATGAACTCGACTCCAAAGGACTTCTAGGGCTACTTTCAATCAGAAGTTCCATTATATATCTATTGATGAGCTTAGTGAGGACAGGCCAAAGATAAATAGGACAATGCGGTCGTTTATAAATAATTTCCTATTTGCAGTCGTGTATAATGTGCGTAATTGTTAATGTGGCATATGAAAAAAAACAAAAACAAAACATGAACCCCCCCCCCCCCGTCCCGAATTTCAGGGCAACTCATCTGGTCACCCTAACATGGTGTGTTGTCATGCATGAAGTTGCATCCGCACAGTAAAGTGAAGATATCACTGCGCGGATGCCGAATTACGCCTTACAATATAGTTCCCCTTTTTATCCGCTTAGAAAATCCACATTGTTTAATTTTGTGTAATCATACTTTATAGTGTAACACTTCATGTAACCATATTTAAATAGGGAAAACGTGGAAGAGTTTGGTAGCTTCTATCTTCACCTCGTTTGGAGCTATAGAGGAGAAGAGAGAGGCTAAATGCTAACGCTGTCTGTGCTGTGTTTACGTTACAGAAGACACACGTGAAGACCAGACAGGTACAAATGAACTCGTCTAAGCTCAGGTAAGAACATATCTCAGTATGTAAAAACGGAGGCCTATTCCTTTAATGCACTCAGAAAAATGCTGTATGAATACTTATGCAAGCCCCACTTTTCACTTTTCTATTTTTTTAAAATAACAGAATCATGTATCATTTTGCTTTCACTTCACAGTTGTCTGTTACTTGTGTGTAACTTTCAGTAAGAAATTCAAAATAAAATCAAAATAAAGCCCACAAAGCTCTGGCCCTCTGCAACCTCAGGGCCCCCACGTTGGGAACCACTGCAGTAGACTATACAGTAGGGCTGGGAGATATATATCGATATTTAAGATATATCGATATATTTTTAAACAAGATATGGAATTAGAGCATATTGCATATATCGATATAGTTCAAATTTGCGCTGTAATACTTATTTTATAGGCTTTTTTTATTTAAGATATTTGTGTGTGGTCACGCGCGCTGTGGCTGCAGAAAAGAGTGAGCCCAGTGTCCTGAACACCAGCAGAATGAGTGACTCCATCTACTAAGTCACTAAACTCTGGGAATAATGTATTTCTGCAATAAAGACCAACCAAATTCAAGAGACAGTGGAATAATTATGGATGAATATCAATCAGATCCATTTTATTTCACATGGATTTTACATGAATGGATTATTGCCTTTTGCCTAAGACAGGAAGTTATCGATCTTTTAACAGCTCAAGCTAAAAAAGAGCTGTTTTAAATTCACTCGTGTTGTGACGGTAGTATCACAATGCATTGTGGTCTGCATTGACCCGTCGCTGGTGGGACGGTCACGTGGGGGCTGTGCCCATTGACTCAGAAATAAAAATGGTGACAACCTATGGAGCACACGGAAAACATGGATATATCTTCTAAACAGCGATGACATGAGACGGAGGATGTAAGTGCGAATGTCGGGAAAATGTTCAATTCCACCGGCACCGCCCACCCGGAAACAGCACAGGGGATCGCCTTTTATATTATAGATGCTTGTTTGTTTTGTATACATAGATGTTTTATTTGTAGATTCGTTTTCTTGTTCAGCGGAGAGAGTGCAGGGCAAAACTCTCTCCAGTGCCTTTGGTATCTTGTACTTGACACATTATGATAAATAAAGTTGAATTTGATCAAGTGCAGATGTTGTTAAAGAGTGGAATGAAAACGGCCCTAAAGCTTAGTCTCTTTGTCTGCACATGCGCCCTGTGTATATGTGGCAGTATCGCCTGCAGGCTCCGCCACGTAAATGTTGTTATTGGCTACGTGCTATCGCCCTATAAATAGTGCGTTGTGTAGGTTACGCGGACCTCTGTCTTCTCACTTCCGCCCCTGGTCTCCGGGCCATCCGGTTCGAGTGCTCCGTCATGTCTGCACACGTAACATCATCTGCATCTGCGTTTTAATGCTAAATGAAGTCCTAATACAGAGCTTTTCCAGCACTATACTTTAGCATCTCGTGCCGCTTGTACCTGGTGCGCTGGTTACTTCCTTCGAGCCTTTGTGGGAGGTAAGAGTGGCAGCTAGCCGTTAGCGTTAGCTTAACTTTCAAAACAAACATATGCTGCATCCGAAACCACTAAATTGGTAAGAGGTTTACGCCAAACCGGATGTGCGTCAGCGTCCGCCATGATAAGATGCGTCCGAATTGGTCTGTCAGTTAGTAAGGAGTTAGGGAAGTGGCCTGTTGCTAACTATCATAGCCACTTTAGCGTAGGGACCTCTGATGCTAACTCACTGGTGATTAGGAGCTATGTGCCATCCCATAAGCCACTGCGGCAATCTCCCACCCCCCTCATCCCCACCCTCGAGTGATTCATGCACAACCACTGTTGATTGACAGGTGCACATTTGATAAAAATAAAAATAAAAAAAAAGATTCTGCACAAGCCAAACTTTATAAAAGTGACAAAATACATGTTAGAGTCACCACAGCACAGTCACATGGTTTTAAAGAGCCTCCTCAGTAAGTAAGTAAGTAGTTTGTGCTTTTGCTTCATTTAGTAGAAACTTAAGCCACATGGCTAATTTGCATACTGTAGCTTTATGAAACAGCTGTTGAGATAAAATAAAGGGAAATGTGAAGGATCATTTGGATGATTCTCTTTCTTTCTTTTCTTTTTTTTCCGCCTTAAATGTCTTTATTTGGACACTATGTTGTTGTTGGACAATATACAGTAGGTGGCGGTATGCGCTTTTGTTTGGCCTGCACTGAACTCTTTAAAGAAGAAGAACAGCTGTTGGTGATGTCACTTCCCCTTCCCCTGGGTAAGGACGGTGGAATTGGGCAAATGCTGCTGAAGCTCTAGTTCACTAACTGCATAGAGATCTAACAGTTGACCCCATGAAAGGTTAAGGATTAGTAGCTAGTGTTAGTACTTAGAGGCTACAATTTAATGGTTTCGGATGCAGCCTAACTTACTGTATCTTGTAACAGCTGCAGTAGCCCTACATGGTGTCTGTCCGTAGCTATTCCACATCCAAAGAATAGGCTTCCATCGTCTCATTGGCAGGTACCATCGAAACAGTCTTGTCTTGATCGTTACCATAGAGCAACGAACTGGGACTACGAAATTGTATATCTACGTATGTGTACTGAAATAAAGGACATTTGTGAAAGGAAATATCAGACATCTGGTACTTAAAGAAACGCAAACTAAATGTGCCAACTTGGAAATGGAAAAGGAAACGTAAACCTACACTGATACCTTTTTATACCACAAAGTAGAATAAAAGAAAAGCTCTTGTAATATGAATATTGCCTGCCTGTCAGTCTCTCTGTGTGCCTTGTACTTTAGTCACTCAGTATTGCGTTCAGTCTCCAGGTGAAACTCCTGGGGAGGCGTTGTGACATTTAAAGATAAAGTCAAATCGAAGTTAACCCTCGCCTTGCCACATTTATTTCTCCTGTCTTTAGGCACTGCTGTCTCCCACAAAGGAAATGACCATCACTGAATGTGTTTTTTGAATGAATGAATTAAAGTTTATTGTCCCACTAGGGGAAAGTTGCTCTGGGCACGTACACAGCTGATAACATACAGACAACAATTAATATAAACAATTAATATACAATTGGTGATAAGTGATAAGAACATTTTGTTGATCCAACTCACTGTAGGTGTTTTTGTCTGAAGCTAACGGCTAACACTAAACAAAAATTAAAATGTCTTTAGTGTAAACACTTTATAGTTGTTTAATGTTTGTGGTGTTGTTTTTGATACTCGCCGTTATAGCTCTAAGAGAAAAAGTCACAGATGTTTCCTCCAACAGAATGTTTTTAACACATAGCCAGTGACTTCCATCCACATTGCTGATCATCAATGGGAAAATAGCGAGGAAGGACTGCTGTGTCTGGAGCTCAAACTTGGAGTCACTGGATGTGTCATTTGCAAAGAGCCCATTTCATAATGAAAATGTATTTAGTTAATTATGATTAATAACTGATTGAGTAAATAAAACAAAAAACATGTTAAGTTAGAGTAAAGCAGCCAATTGGCTTAAAACAAATTATTTAGAGCAACTTTGACTTTAAAATATCATCTATTATCTCTTAAACATTAAAAGATAAGTTCAATAAACTTAATTTAGTTTGGTATTACCAATTGAAGTCATTTTTTTTAAGTTGGTTCAACAAAAACTTTTTTTCAGTGTATTTGGAGCCTTACTTCCGACGCCTTTCGTGCTACACGTGGATACCAAACACTTGTGAGTATTTGTGAATGAATCAGCGTGGGAAAGACCAGGGAGCTTTGGAGTGACCTCCTGGAAATCTCCGGCCTTTAACCTCTTAACCCCATCTGAACCCAGCACATTTTCCCCAGTTTGGCTTTATTCAAATCTAAAAGCTTACAGAGAAATGACTCATTTGAAAGCTAAGAACAACATAACTGATCTAGAAGGATCTCTTATTGCATTGTTGCCGCGTTGTGGTCACTTTTTGACATTGTTTTTTCATTGCTTTTTAATTGTTTCTTTGCAGCTTTTTTGTGCTTTTTATTATTCTATTCTGACACTTCTTTCAAGAAGCTTTTAGATTTGTGTAAAGCTGAACTGGAGCAAACGTGCTCGGTTAAGGCGGGGGTTAAGGGGTTAAAAAATGTAATAAAAGGAGAGATTGTTCTGTTTTTAAACTAAAATGTTTGTCGGAGAAAAGCAGCGACACATTTCCCCTGCAGCGTCTCGCCTTAGGTGTCAAAGTGTCCATTTGAGCTGATTTAGTGAAGTCTGTAAAGCTCCATATTCAGAGTGTTGCAGCGTGTCTCTCCCTGGGCGAAACAGCACATACCTGCGCCGCGTGGAGCTGTGGAGGCGTCAGCGGCTGGTGCCAGACTGTCTAACTCTCTCAGGGAGCACCCCGCCTGGGATCGCCCCGGGCCACACAGAGCACACAGGTTACTGCACAGAGAGGGATACTGCAGCAAATATGACAGGAACTCCTACAGCCAGTATGACTACAAGAAACAACAAGACAATACAGCAGAAAAAGAGACACAAACATTACAGAAACTAACAAAAGAAAATAAAAGTACCTACTAGAGAAAGGGTACTGTTAGATTATTTTCTATACCAGTACTTTAACAATACTTGGTTTTCAATACTGATACCTGAACCTTTTCCATTACCAAAACTAATAAATGTGTCGTCTAGAACCAGAAAATGTGTGGAAGAAAATAGGTTACGTTTATGTGACATCACAACATTCTAAAGAGCCTATAAAACTGAAAATGCCATGACCGTAACTATGGTAACTCGCAAACTACATGTTTTTTTGTCAGTTTTTGGTTCATATCTCAGCCATGACTGGGAGAATCCACATTAAACATAGTTCATTTTCTTCTCTGTCAGCGCATATAAACTGATGTCCAATTATATTTCTCTGAAAGGCGTCCAAAAGTGGATGTGTGATGTTGTCCAGTAGAAAGGACTTTCAGACATGAAAAATAATGTGGCGGTTTTGTGAATCCAATCACTGTCAAATACTGATGACGAAAACATTCGGACGTTTTCTTTTTGGACATTTCTTACAAAAACTGTCTTTCTCATAGAGTTGTATTGCTGGGTTGCAGGGTCTAGAATGTGATGATGTCACCGGACCCAGTGGGGGAGGAGCCAGTTTTTCCTATTAACTGCATTACACTTTCACAAGTCGTAGCTAAAAATAACATTTATGAATTACAAAAATCATCATTAATATCAGTCACTGGGACCAAAAATTCCTCTAAAACAAAAATAATTTTACCTCTATATAATATTATAGGCCTAGAACACTGTGATGTCACCTGAAACCCAGCAATTGGTCCCTGCTCCACCAGACATTATGACATCATCACATTCTAAAACGTGAATGTCACCTATTGGAAGAAGTGTTGGCAAAAAATAAGGAAAATTGTGTAAAAAAAACAATTGGGCAAAAATAGGGAGAAAATGGATAAATGGGGCAAAAAGCACAAAAAGAAAATGGGGGAAAAAAATCATTTATTAATCATCATCAAAACTTGGATCTAAAGATATAAGATATATAACTGCTTCCAATACTTTCATTTTTTTCGATACCGGTAGTACCAAAACTTTTTTTCCAATACCAGACTGGTGTCGTTTAACGGTATCCAGCCCTACTAGAGTGAACGCATGTATAATATTATTATAATATTATTATACATGTGTTTACAATGACGTCACGCCCCGTTAAGGCAGCCATTTTGAAGACCAAAGTGGAATGATGCAACAGTGTTGGTTTCGTCATCTGAAATATTTGATTATGATTTTAGTCAGAGTAATTTTGAATAAAACGTATTTTTCAAGATATTTTTTGACTAAAATCAACAGCCAGAGGAACAGCTGTGACCTTCGTCCATGTGGAGAAGCAGAGGACCTCGATAAACATGATTATAATCAATGTTACAGATGCAAAGTTGACTACATTTATTTTGGATTTAGTCAAGTAGATTTAGGCTGCATGCGACTAAAATGAGCAGTGATGGTGATGTTCCTGACTGAGCGGCTCTTTTGAACGGCTCTTTAAGGTGAACGGTACGGACCGGCTCTAAAATGATTTGTCAGAGAGTTACAGACTCTGTTTTTTATTAGATTTGATTCTTTTTTCTTTTTATTAGATGTTTTTCACAGCGTAAATATCAGTCCCATTGTCATATTAGATGATTTGAATAGAAAAATGTCTTTTATTGATGCCGTTTTAGATATTGTGAATTATCTGCTGCAGTAGAATTGTATCTTAAAAAGAGCCAGACTTTTGAATGGCTCTTTGAAATGAACTGACTTATTGTATGAATATTTACGTCATCTTCTGTAAAGATGTGAGTCGTGGCTGAATACATTGAACGTGCGTACGGTGGTGCTGAGTAGCGGCGACTGGCTTTTTATGTCCCGCCTCAACCCGACCCACAATCAAAAGAGAATTTTATGACCAGACCCGATCCTGCAGGCAGCCTGCGGGGACCGCGGGGGAACCTGCAACCCGTGCAGTACTACTGGGTACCATTACCGGTATCAAAAAAAAGTTTGGAAAACGTAATCCTCAAACAATTTCACTGAATTTGAAGTAAATGTGTTTCATTGACTTTTGTTGTTAATTACAACTTGTCTGTTATAAAGATCTAATAGTGTAGTCGTGTGTAATTAAAAAGTAGTTATAGTTATCTGTGCCCCTCCCTCCCCGGGGGCGCTGCAGAGACAAGAGGTGACGCACAGCAGAGGAATGATCATTAATACGTTGTAAATATGTCGTAAATGTGTCAACGGAGCAGATTAGGAACGATTAGAGCGACCACAGTTACCAGGGCTTTGATTTGGGACTGATTTATGGCAGTAATGAGTGTTTTTGTAATCGTTAAATAAATATGTTACAGTGAGCGATGTGAGCAGGTCTGACTGCGAGAGACACTGCAGCGAACGTCACAATGCTGTAGGATTTACTGAACGATAAGTTGATCTCATATTAAGATCGACTTATCGTTAAATAAACGACTGATAAACCAGGATTGAGTTCAAGCGGTAACAGAGTAAAGACTGGAAATTGGTCATGTGTTAAAAAGTACAGAAATACTGTTTTAAAGGAGGAAACAAGAACTAAACTATGTTATTGTAGCAACCACATTATTATTTAAGTATATGAATAGGGGGTGGGAGAATAAGCATGTCTTCTTCCACTTCTTTTTGAGCTAGATTGCTATTTTTTATTTATTTATTTATTCCGCTTTTGTGCCTGTGTTGTGTGGCTCGAAATGAAATATTCAAATGAACAGAAGTGAATGATCTGAGGTGTTTGACAGAGGAAGATCCATGAACAAATGGAGCTAAAGTCTGTGCCTCCTGTAAAACTGATATAGGGCTGGGTATCGATTTGGATTTCCCAAATCGAGATTCGATAAGATTTAATTTGATTGATTATTGATTAAATTAAGGATACCACGCAGTAACAATTTGACTTGGATATGGAAGACATTCTCGAAACTAACTCTAACTCGGTGCATTATAATAATATGAATATTTACATCAAGAATTGAACCCAATGTTACATTAATCATGTTCTTTTTATTTAACATGACCTGACCAAAACAAAACTGCAACAAGTCACATGACATTATGGGAAAAAGACCCATTAAAAGAATTAATTCAAGGGTTTTTGAATTGATATTGGGCTATTCAAAGATTAATCCATTCAAATTGATTAATTCCAGCCTTAAATGGAATAACATTAGAAAAACTGCAAAAACATGATTTTCCTCCCAGATCTGACATAAGGTCAGTCACAATGATCAAAGAGTCATGAAATAACTCAAAATATCAAAATAGATCAAACCAGTATGAAGGTTATAAGTGGTGTTTCCATTTGATGACATTGCACTGGGTTAGAAGGGCCAGTCACAAGATGGCCAACAGAACTGTCGTTCGTTCCAACGTATCACTATGGCCATGTTCTATCTAGAGTTGTATTCAAGACCTTTAGAAAGCACCCTCACTCACTCTATTCTTGATTCACAGCCTGTGGGAAAAGGCCCCTTGCTGCCACTCGCCTCACACAGGTTCATCAAACTGTCAAAATAACGAACCATTAATTGGAGACTAAATAGACTGATCAGAGGATAGAGTGTGGCACAGACAGTTTGACGCTCTGTGGGTTTACTCTAAATGAAAATGATTCATCGTTCACACGGTTCATAAATCACAGGTGTTCTCTCTCTCTCTGATGTCAGTGCTGCTCTACACTCGTCCAAAACAAACACGCTCCCCACGCGGAGTTAGAGTGTCCTGCACGCTTCTCACTGTCTCCCTGGGGTCAGAGCGGTCGTCCTCAGATCCAGAGGTCAGTGTTTGGACTCCCAGAATGCACCTAGCCTGTGTGGAGTGGTTACGGTGATGATTACAGCTCCTGCAGTTACAGTTACAGCTCCTGCTCCTGAAGCGGCGGTGCTTTGAAAGTCTTTTTCATCTCTCTGTAAAAACATAGAGTTTCCCACGAGCGTCGCACATTCTTCACATTCACATGTCACTCAGGAGGAGTCAGTTACTACAAGCTTACGGATATTAACACGAGCACGACTATTTCAGTGAATGCATCATGAAACAACACAGAAGATTCAAGTGGAGAGGCTGCAGGTCAAGACATTTGTGTCTAGTTCAGTCCTAATCCGTTTTAATGTAAAACACTTTATGATGTTTATCTATGAACTGAAGGGCCTCACTCACCAGAGGAGAGTCTCTGAGAGGTCTCTAAGAGGTCTACGAGAGGTCTCTGTCCGCGAGGTCTCTGTCCGCGAGGTCTCTGTCCGCGAGGTCTCTGAGAGGTCTCTGTGGTTTCTAGCAGCTGTGGCAACATCGCAAACACTATTGTTGTCCTCAACCTGTGAGACGTTTCTGTGACGTCCCTGCAATGTCTCCAACCCCTGTCAGTCTACATGGAGACTTTTTCAAGTCTCCACTGAAATCAAACATGTTAGTTTTCACATCTCCGTGACCAGCGGCAACTCGAGTCTCAAGTAGTTTCCAGAGAGAGGCCCGTTAGATGAAATCACTCCAACATGGTGGCGCTTCCTCGTCTTTCCCACGCTTATTCATTCACAAATATTAACATGCTTGGTATCCACGTGACGCACGGAATCCCCCCGACAACACTGGAATCATTTATTTTGTGAGTCGTCAGCCGCTGGAGTCGTTTCAGGCCGTTTCTCCAAATGAGTTTTTCATTCCACATATACATTTGCTATTGTACATTTTGTATTTGTAACTCTGTAACTCAGGGACTGCAGATGGAAACTAGCTCAAGCTAAATGTGGTGCAAAGCATCTTTAATTCATATCATAAACTAAACTAACACTGAATCCTTGCAACAACATCTCCACTTTAGTGGAGATGTTGTTAGTGGAGACCTCTACAGACTCCACACTTTACAGGCTCCCACTAAATGATATTTGGAAGTTTTTCCACATGGATTTTTCAAGTATCTAATTCCTTCCTAATTTGATTGAACTTTGAACCCAGAAACCAAGTTAAAAGTTTATTTTTATAGAGTTTTATTCAAAAACTAATCCAGATCCAAAATCCCCCGGAGCAAATCTTTGTAACTATTATGCATAGACTGTTAAAAAGAATAGACAGCTCCTCCTCACTCCTCCCCGTTTACCACAATGACCACGTTCGAGGGGGAATTCATGGCGGATTTACAGACTCCTCCTCCCAGCTCTGACGAAGCATGTTCCTAATAAGGGCATAAGGGCGGGATCTCACTGTAGACTCGGCCCTTGCGTGACGTGTAGCTCGCGCAGCTCCAATGCTAACAGTCAGACCCCCGTTAAGTAGGAGATTTTTAAAAAATTCTTTCGAAAACCAGCCTGGTTTCTTTTTTTGTGAGTAACCCAGCGTTATGTCAGGAGGAATATGTAGCCATAGAAAGTGTTAAAAAAATTGAAACCAGGCGTTAAAGTTGTTTTTAACGTGTCTAAAGTCCAATGCTTTTCAATGGGGGCCTAGCGATGATATGGAGGTACTACAGCAATGGCGGCCTCCAGTGTTGCGGTCATAAAGCAGAGCAGCTAGCGGCCATTGCTATTATGTCACAAAATAAAAACCTTTTGTATGAAAACATAAAATGACAGAAAACTTGCCATCCATTTCCCTCATATTCATGTCAGTAATCTGCAGCTGAAGTGTCACTGTGACATTTCTACATGGAAACATTCCCCCGTCTCTCCTGCAGCCACTTGGCACAGTTATTGTGCAGAAATACTTTGTCAGTTTGAAGATAAACATTGACATAAAGGATGATGGTAATGAATGATGTTGGCGCAGAAAGATCGTGAACGCCCAACAATAACAGAGAGGCGGAGTCAAACCCGTGACTCAGAGGGCGGCTCGGGAACAGGATAAGATAAGATAATCCTTTATTGATCTCACAACGGAGAAATTCACTTGTTACATTCGGCCTCAGTAAGATCACTCAGGGTGTGCAAACTAGACAGGAAATGTGCAAACAGTTAAATAGTAAAAAGAGGTATCTTATGTACAATAAGTAAAAGCAAAAATCTTAAGGTGAGGAATTATAGCAATAAGCAAAATAAGAATAAATAAAATAGAATACAAATACAAATGAGAACATAAAGTAGAATATGGTTTACAGTCCTAGTGCAGGTTGTCAATAAGTGACGCTGATACAGAGATTATTGCACGTAGTTTTGCAAAGGGGTTATTGCACATGTTACTTTACAGTCTTACAGAAGCGCTCCGTCTTGCACTGAGGGTGTCTCAGTCTTCCACTGAAGGAGCTGCTCAGCTCCTCTACAGTCCCGTGCAGTGGGTGGGAGGTGTTGTCCATGATGGAGGTGAGCTTGGCTAATACCCTCCTGTCCCTCACCTCCTCCACACAGTCCGAAGGACCTCAGTCTCCTCAGAAGGTGGAGGCCACATCAACACTCTTCTTGTACAGGGCGTTGGTGTTGTGGGACCAGTCCAGTTTATTGTTGAAGTGAACACCCAGGTACTTGAAACTGTCCACCACCTTGATGTCCTCCCCAGGATGTTCAGTGGTGTGTGGGTAGTGTCTTCCTCCTGAAGTCGATCACCATCTCCTTCGTCTTACTGGTGTTCAAGCACAGGTGGTTGCGCTCACATCAGTCCACAAAGTCTATGATCACCGACCGGTACTCCAGGTCGTTCCCCTCAAACACACAGCCCACAATGGTGGAGTCGTCGGAGAACTTCTGCAGATGACACCTGTCCGTGTTGTGTGTGAAGTCCGATGTGTAGATGGTGAAGAGAAACAGTGAGAGGATGGTGCCCTGAGGGGCCCAGTGCTGCAGACAACACCTCAGACTCACAGCTGCGCAGCCGCACATACTGTGGTCGTTCCGTGAGGTAGTCGATGGTACATGCAGTGAGAGGTTCATCCACTTGAAAGCGCTGGAGAAGTCAAAGAAAATGACCCTCACAGTGCTCCCGCCGGGCTCCAGGTGGGTGAGCGCCCGCTCCAGCAGGTAGATAACAGCGTCGTCCACTCCAATGTTAGGCCTGTAGGCAAACTGCAGCGGGTCCAGGGTGGAGCTCACCTCAGAACGGAGGTGGGTGAGGATGAGCCGCTCCATGGTCTTCATCAGGTGGGAGGTCAGGGCGACAGGTCTGTAGTGGACCGGTTCCCTGGCGTGTGCTGTTTTAGGAACCAGGATCACACAGGAGGTCTTCCACAGGACGGGGACCTTCTCCAGGCTGAGGCTCAGGTTGTAGATGTGGCTGAGGACCTCGGAGAGCTGGTCTGCACAGGTCCTCAGCAGCCTGGGACTGATGCCCTCTGGTCCTGTAGCTCGCCTCAGCTCTCTCCTCACCTGGGCCGGTGTGATGGAGAGGGGGAGTGAGGGGGGACTGGGGTGGACTACCGAGGGTGGGGCAGGTGCTGGAGGAAGTCCGTATGGTGGGGGCTGGAGACGTGGGTGCAAGGGGGCTGGAGGCAGGTGAAGGTAGTCGGGGGAGGGGGCAGTGTCCACTGGGCTGGAGACGTGTGAAGAGGTGGGAGCAGGGAGGGGGTCAGAGAGAGTGGGGGAGAATCAAAACGGTTAAAATGTTCGTTGAATTCATGCGCCCCACGCTGGTCTCCATCAGCTGTCCCTCTGGCACTCTGTCCATGTCCGGAGGTGTTCTTCAGTCCCCTCCACACGTCCCGGACGTTGTCCTGCTCCAGCTTACAGGTCTGCAATTACTGTCAAAGAGTCATTGATAGGACAAATCAGGAGGTATCTTTACATCCTTATGAACCTGATGACGACAGATTGAAACCAGCCTGTGGTTTGTCTCTGAGCTCGAAGTCGCTGCAGATGTTTACATCATAAAGGCTTTAAATCATGACCTCCAATGTCAGTGGGAATGTGTCCTGCACAGGGCAAGGTACGTTCAACCATACCAGTATAGTATCGGAAAAAAAGTTTAGGTTCCACTGGTATCGAAAAAGTAAGTAAAAAGAAAGTATCAAAAGCATTAAAGGAAGTGACTTTGATGTTTCAGCTCAAAGAAATTATTTCCCCCCCATTTTTGCTTAATAAATGTTATTGAAATAATAAGCAAAATAGGAATAATCCTATTTATTTTCATGTAGTTCACAACAATCGATATTTGATGCCAGACTCTTATACAAAATTGACATTAGTTGTTACATTTCAAGATTTAAAGTCATAGGCTGAACGTTTAATTTGGGAGAACAAATGATGGGTGTCTACGATACCATGTTTTAACATCACATGTGCTTGAGCTGGACGATGCTATCTGCTTAACCTCTTAACCCCCACCTTCACCACGTGCATTTCCTCTGATCTTCGTATCAGCTCAGGGTCGGACTGTCCATTCTGGAAGAGCACAGAAGGGCCTCTGGCTTGAGGGCCAGGCCTCTCAGTTTTCTCCTTAAACACACATAAGGCATCTCATACAGCAAGCAGAAAGAAGGAGAGAAACTACTAACTCTCATCTGTTGATCCAACGAGGACGTGGGGAGAGTGTGCAAAGCAGAGAGACGGGAGACTTTGCAGAAGGCAGAGAGTTGGAAGAGCTGTGAGGGTTTGTGGCCCTTGAACAAGCTACAAAGCAGGCAGTTAGCTGCACCAATGTGCCCGTCGCTTTCAACACGTTGGCGACTGAAGCAGCAGGCGGAGAGGAGCTGTGCAGCATAAATGAAAGTACATTTTTAACATGTCAGCAACCTTTGCAATAAAAGTTGGAAAACTGTCGATACTACGACGCCCTGGCTTTGAGAAACACCGAGCAACAACAGTGGCCCTGTACCAACACTCGAGGATGGGTGCGAGTGCGTAGGGTGTCCCAATTCTCCAGAGTGGTCTTTCGCCCCCTTTGCACCCTGCATCCAAGCGGACTGCGGCGAAGCATATTGCCCATAATTCTTTGCGGTACAGACCAAAAAAAGCGGTAAAATGGCTGCATCCTGCCGAAAAAACTTACTTTTAATGAAATACTTTAACTTTTCTTATGCTGTACATGTGTAAATACAATCAAGGTTTGCTATGTTACTTGGAAAGAAGCATAAATATCTGATGAAGCATTAAGATGATTTGTGCACCGGTATTCTGCTAACAATTTCACTACTTTTTTTGTGCAATCATTCATATAAATCTTTTCACTTTTCACTTACATTTAAATGTAAATTATACAGTCAGCTCAAATAAATTACTAATATCCAATATATATTTATTTTAACCTGTTTTAACGTCAATTCATTAATTACCACTTTTTTTCGCACAGGGCCAAACTTTATTAAGTTTAGGTCTGAAAATGACGTAAGCTGCATTGTCCCAATTCTGCAATTTTTGCACGTTTGTAACCTGCGCACTCGAACCCTTATACACTTCACACAAGTGCACACTTCGTGGGGATTGGGACAGGGCCCGTGTTTCCTTAACTTTGCGCGAGGAGCGAAACAGCGCCCCCAATTTGACACGGGTTGTCAAAAGGTGTACTGCATCCATACTGTAAGAGCTTACCATTGAGAATGAATGGGAAAGTTAAGAGAGTTAGTATGAACCATATGCGGCCACAAAAGTAGGTCACCCTCTGGCGGGTCAATAGAATTGTTCTGGCGATATAGGTCACGATATAGGGCACCCTTGCCCTATATCGTGACCTATCGCTGCACACTTCTTCTCAGAAAGCATGTAGAACATTTGGAGTGCACTACTCTTTTCTCTCCTGATAATGTTCTTCACCAGTCGTCATCTTTGTCACCAACTCAAAGCATCTGAAACGAGGATTCTCTCCTGACATCAGCTCCCCCTCCCTCCTCCTCTGCTTTTTGGGCCTGAGGCGACTTTTACCACCTCGCAAAGTGTTTTATCAGAACGCGAGAAAGTAATTACAGCCGATTACTGCAAGAAACCCCCGCGGACACGGCGCTCCGACAACAAAAAATGGGTCACATTAGAACAAACATTACGACCGCTAAGTGTCCATAATTAACCCGTAATTAAATGTACCTTCATGAAGAGAGGGGTCCCAACACGCCCTACAGTCAGGAAGAGTCAGGAGGAGTCAGGAAGTCACAGCTCAGAGAGAGACAGACGCTTTATTGAAGATAATCATGTCGTTACAAACAGATCTGTTCAAACTCGCTCAGAGGAAAATAACAATCGGTTTAAGGCGAGACGCTGCAGGCGAAGAGGGAAGAAGTGAGGAGATATCAGAGTGAAACTTTGCAAAAGATTTGTTCAGTTTTTGGATAAACCTGTTATTAATTGGGGGGGAAATGTAAACTTCTACACGGTTTAAAGAAGGAACTATACTTATTAGTTCCATCATTCAATACTTTATACTTCCACATGAGTAATATTGTAATGAGTATAGTTACTTGTGCCACCGTACATTTTAAAGTCACAAAAGCTTCATGTCGACCTTAAAGGAGCAGTATGCAACTTTTTTATGTGACCTTGTAGTGACCCAGCGGCTATATGAGTGGTCAGCATATGCAATCGGGTTATTTATTGACCTGAGTAAAGCGTTTGATACAATAAACCATTATATTAATCAATAAACTAGAACATTATGGGATTAGGGGGGTAGCTCTACAGTGGGTTACCAGTTATTTAAAAAATAGAAAACAATGTGTGATAATTATCACACAATTATCACCGATTATAATCACTGATTATAATCGGTGATTATCAGTCGAGTTGTCGGCAAATTGTGTATGGTTTACCTCAAGGGTCCATTCTGGGTCCAAAATTGTTTAATATGTATATTAATGACACTTGTAAAACGTCTCAAGTACTTAAATTTATCTTGTTTGCTGACGATAAATATTTTTGCATCAGGAGACGACTTAAACAACTGTGTCGGATTGTTAACTTGGAACTCAACAGTGTCAATCTTTAAATCTGAGTAAAAGCAAAATGATGATATGTATTTGGCAACTGTAATTCCAATGCTCAGAAGCAATTCAGATAGAGGGTGTTGTCATAGAGCGAGTGCATGAAATCAAATTCCTTGGTGTTATTATAGATGATAGAATTACTTGGAAAGCTCATATTAAATATATATCTACGAACATTTCTAGAAGCATTTCAGTAATAGCAAAAGCAAAGCACATTTTAAACATCAAAGCTCTACATATCTTATACTGTTCTCTTATACTGCCTTATTTAAATTACTGCACTGTGGTTTGGGGTAGTACTTTTAAAAACACAGTTAAACCAATAGTATTGTTGCAAAAAAGAGCTTCGATTAATTCATAAAGTTGGGTTTTTGGACCACACAAACTCATTATTTTTAAAATCAAAGATCATGAAGTTTTGTGACATTGTTGAGTTCCAAACTGTACAGATGTTATACAAAGCAAGGTCTCTCATCATTTATGTCACGACTGCCACACGAATCAGCCTCAGACTCATCAGACTCAGTATACTCACAGTACTCAAATAACATTTTCTCCAAGTACTTTTTTACTTTGTACTCGAGTATTCATTTGGGTCACTACTTTTTACTTGTACTTGAGGAAAATGATTTCAAAGTAATGTTGTTCTTACTTGAGTTCATATTTTGGTGACTCACATCTGCCCGTGAACTATACTTTAACGTAACAAAATGTTTAACCTCTTAACCCCCACCTGAACTGAGCACGTTTTCTCCAGTTTGGCTTTACTCAAATCTAAAAGCTTCTTGAAAAGAAAGTGTCAAAACGGCAACAACTAGGATGAAAATGCAACAGAAGCGACAAAAACTTGAGGGAAAAAATGAATTTAAATGTGACCAAAATATGATGAAAAAGTGACAAATGCCTAACAAAAAAATCCAGAAAAGAGCAACAGAAAAGTGACGAAAAATGCGTGGGGGAAACGCAAAAAGCAATGAACAAAGACGTCAAAGTGAGAAAAGCGCGGCAGCAACGCAAGGAAAAAGATCCGTTTATGTTATGGGGAGAGCTAATTTGACTGGTTTTATTTTGTTGTGACCGCCAGGGGGCATCGGCAAGAATGCAATGTGGAGATGATTCACAGTTTGTCTTCTTTATTAAATATTTACAAAACAGATAAAAAATATATGTATAAATTCTAATGTCATAAAATATAAACACATATACAACAATCGAACAAGCGAGGATAGCTTTGTCGTGTGCTAATGGCTATGGACGGGCCGCAAGGCTGTTAGCATAGTTAGCTGAGGGACCTAGCATAGTTAGCAGATGGCTAAATTGGCCCATAATATTGTCAGAACACATCCTACAGCATGCACAAATTATACACAATATATCAAAGCAGTATAAAGTTAACTTGAGGTGGGTGTGCTCTTGTTTTCTCACCAATACTTACGGTTTTATCATTAACGCACACGGACACAACCACGAGGTCCGCTCCACACCCGACAACTCAAGAGAAAGTGAATACGCTCTTGGTTGTGAGGTTAACCTTTGAACAAACTCATGTGAACACGCGAGGGGGGGTTTACCAAAGACAAGAAACGAGGCTTGTCAGGGTTTTTTAAAGAAGTGGAGGAGGTCTATGGAGAGCTACTGGTCGGAGGTCCCTGCTGTAGGAGCGACTAAAGGGCAGATGTTGTTCAAGAGTGGAATGAAAGGTTTACGACAAAACAACACAACAAACACCTGAAGGGAGAGTTCAGTCTGTTTTTTACTTTGACACAGAAATAAGAAAAAGAATCACTGGTTCCGGAAAGAGGAACAGAAGTGTCAAAGCCTTCCCCTGATCCTGGTTCAGTCCGGATGTATTTGTGGTCACAGCTGTATTCACGTTCTTTGCTTTTATTGAGCTCAACACTTTAGGAAAACGGACTCTGACATTTACATGCTCATTTCTTTACCTTTTAGTTTTACAGTCGTTTCAACACCACTCGTAAATGTCTCATAAATGTCGAGCAACGTTAGGCTTTAAACATTTGGGAACCAAGGCCGGGTCCTGGGCAGAGGTGAACCAGGCAGCTGCCCAGGGCGCCATCTACTGGAAGAGGCGCCATGCCTTCTGCAAGAAAAATGGGACTCTTTTATTTTCTAACAAACAACAGATATTTCTCACCAGGAAAGTTATAAGATGTTGTTTAACCTCTTAACCCCCACCTGAACCCAGCACATTTTCTTCAGTTTGGCTTTACCCCAATCTAAAACACAAAGCGTCAAAATATTGACAGAAAACAGATTTATAAGTGATGAAAAAGCACAAAAGACTGACACAAAAACACAACAAAAAGTGACAATAAAGCAACAAAGAAAAGAAAATTTCACTATGACCTCTGAAACTGTGTCTCAATGATGGTTCTTTTCATTTCCTTTGGAGTCACATGACTTAAAGGAACAGGCCACTGTAATGTTCTTACCTGAGCTTAGACGAGTTGATACGTACCTGTCTGGTCTTTGTGCGTGCCCGTGGAAGAGCTTTCTAACTTCACCACGTTTGGTGCTATAGGAATATGCTGGGAGAGACCAAATGCTAATGTGGCATTATCAGTTTTATGTATATGTATTTTATTATAAAACTTCTGTATTTTAAATACAATTAACGATCAGCAGATGGCGACACCGCTCAATACTGCAGTATAAAAGCCACCCTGGTTCACACGCACTTCCTCTGTCTCCTCACTGATGTCCTCAGGCCTGGTTGGGCTGGGCCCAGGGTTGTGCATGATGTTCCATGGGTCCAGGTAGCTACGGTTCATTCATTTCTTCTTCTTAAATGTTGGGTTAGCCGCTAACGCAGGTTTAATTTTAGCGTCGTGGGTGGTTGAGAGCCTAACGCGCACCACTCCATGGCGTTCATGGCTCTCTCGGTGTGTTTGCCCCAGGGTCTGCTGGGGCCCTCGCGTAACCGGGGACTATCGAAGCACCGCGCTGGCCAAGTAGAGCTGGATGTGGGCGTGCGACGGTAAGCTTGCCTTGCTTCGTGGTTAGCCTTTGTGGTATAATAACTGCTCCTAAACAACCTGTTTAATTTACGATCCCATCACTGCTGCTGTCTTGTTTCCAATTGCTTCTTTTTGTTTTGTACAACGGTGTTCAAAGGAAAATAATTGTGAACTGAGTTATGTGTACAAACTGTGAGCTAACCGAAAGCTAATGTGAGCTAACAACTGTAAACAAAAGTGTGAAACAAGAATCCGAAAACATAAAAGTAAAACATAGAAATAAATGATATATATGTGAAAGGAACATGCTGCCTCTGTCCTTATGTGTTGAACCTGTGTGCATTAAAGCACATCGATTTTCCAGTCATACTGGATGGCGTTGTCTGGCTTTAATTTATGTTAGAAAATACCACTTCCACTCGTCTTGTCACACTAACAACATGTCTGGTCTTTGTGCGTGACTGAGCGCACGCACAAGACAGACGTACATATCACTCGTAAGCTAGTAAGAACATATCTCAGTATGGAAAAACGCTGGCCTGTTCCTTTAAGGACTTCTGTGGTATTGGAAATCAACATGGCCGAATACAAAACAACCATCTTAACCCCTGCTCTGACCAAGTGCATTTTCTGCAGTGCAGCTTTACCCATATCGAAAATGTTACAGCCTATAGGCCAGAGTAACGCCTCAGTTGAAAGCTAAGACCTACATAACTGATCTAGAAGGATCTTTTTCCTCACATTGTTGCCGCGTTGTCGTCACATTTTTCCTTGCTTTTTTGTTACGTCTTGGTCACACATTTTTGTACATTTTTGTCACTTTTATTGTTGAGTTTTTGTGGCTTTTCGTCCTTGTATTTGTCTATTTTTTGTCGCTACTTTGACCCTTTATTCAAGAAGCTTTTAGATTTAGGTAAAGCCAAACTGGAGAAAATGAGCTCGGTTAAAGTGGGGGTTAAGAAGTTAAACGAGGTTCAAATACTTCATGTTTATGTCCCTATCTATGGGAAACGTCTGACACAAATGATTTGTTTTGGCTCAGGTAGAACTCAAAAAGTGAAAGATTTGAACAGCATACTACTGACTTTTGGTATGTCACGTTCTGGAGGTGGGTGGAAAGTGGGTCCACGGTGATTATTTAAGGATCGGCGAGTTTATTTGTGCGGTCGGTTTAAAGAAAATGCGTTTGTGTGGTTTTAAAGTGAGACCGGAGCGGCTCGTGTTCTGCTGACGACACGTTCACATCTGACAGTTTGTGAGCGATTTATGAGGAGACGCTGCGGCAAAACCTCTTTTTCCATTTTCACTCTCTACAAACTTTCACCTGGGAACAAATGAGGGGCTGGCCTTTGTTTTGTGGCAAAATCTCAAGAAACTATTGATAAGAATTAGGGCTGAAACAGATTATTGAAATAACAACTATTTTAATAATCAATGAATCGTTTTTCTGGTTTACACAGACTCAAAAGGAGCAAAAATGACATGAAAATGTTCCAGCCCTGCAGCTCCTGAGGCCGTAAGTTTTAAGGCGGTGTGGGGCATTTATTGGAAATAAAAATGTAATTTAGTCTGTGTGTCAGTATACATGGATCATGTGCTGCAGGTGAAATGAACGTCAGTATGGGTGTGTGCTGAGAGTTAAAGGGATATTTCAGGATTTTTGACATTGGGCCTCATTTCCTAGTTATCCAGAGTGTTGTTGATGTCTGGAGTTATATATTTTTTTAAATTCATGCAGTTCTTATATTTGAAGAGTCTAGTAGCGCTAGGCTAGGGCAAGGCTAAAGCATTTCTATGGTATCAGTTAGCCTGCATTAAAAACAGTCTGACCCACTCCACAGTGCACCTGAGGTAAATCACTTATAACACCAGACTAACCATATAAATGTCTGTGTTAATAGAATCATTTTTAAAATATAACTGACCTTGTATCACATGAATTACCGCATTTTGAGGGACTATTTTCTCGCAGATCACTCCGCCGCTGCGTTAGCTTATAGCCACGAAGCTGATGCTGCTCAAATATAAGTTATTTTAAATGATTCTATTAACACAGACATTTATATGGTTAGTCTGGTGTTATAAGTGATTTGCCTCAGGTGCACTGTGGAGTGGGTCAGACTGTTTTTAATGCAGGCTAACTGATACCATAGAAATGCTTTAGCCTTGCCCTAGCCTAGCGCCACTAGACTCTTCAAATATAAGAACTGCATGAATTTAAGAAAAAAATATCTCCAGACATCAACAACACTCTGGATAACTAGGAAATGAGGCCCAATGTCAAAAATCCTGAAATATCCTTTTAAGGCGGGGGTTAAGAGGTTAAAGGAAGTGACTTGGTTGTTTAAGCTCAAATAGTTGACACAAATTTAAATGAAATGGTCTCTTTCCAGCATAAATTATTGTTCTGTTTTCTGGTACTCAACGACAAATGTTTTAGTATAGGTATAAGCTGTCACCATACAGTAATAACTATATCGACTTATCGTTCCATAAATGACAGATAAAAGTACATCTTTGGGCTCAATATTTATCGTCTGTTCATGTATCAACATTTTGTTCCCATTTGTCTAATGTAAATTGTGTCAGGTTGTGGAGGTTCTTAGCCTTCAAATGCCTTCAGCAGCTTTGAGCAAACCAAGTTCAGCCGCCTACAAACATTCAGGTTAAATTTACTCCATCCTTTAGCTCCATGTGGGAAAAAGTTTGGACAAATCTCATCTTCCTAATCATTACCAAAGTAATGGTTAGTTGCAGCCTTACTAATATATTGTCCCCACATAGTTCTGGCATGATTTCATTCTTCTTTCTTCCGTTAACATATCTTTGAATGTCTTCGAGTGTTTTCCGAGATGTTCCTTAGTTGGAGTGTTTTCCATCTGGTCCCGCTCTAAGTGCCGCTCTTTCCTTTTGGCCTTGGTTTAAAATGAGACAAACCACTAAAAAATTATCCCTTCAATTTTCATTTGAGTTTCCCCCCGCTCCCCGGAGAGTCCGCTTCAAACGCTCTCGCCGAGCGAAGAATAATGGCGCACATTTAGACGTCTGATGTCCCTTTTAAAAACGGCCTTTTAGTTTGAGGAGAAAATGAACTCCACTTTGGAGAAAGTGCAAGTCAAGGACGAGCGTTTGATCGGGAAATTAGGAGAGGGAGTTTCAAACGGGAGAGTGGAGCTCAGTTAGAGCGTAAATATACAAGAGTACTGCACTTATTCTGTACTTTACTTGAGTAGTATTTGTACTTACTCTGATATGAAACAACATTTCTCTGACAGCTCCAAAGTCAAAAGTCCATTTGTCCATGTGTTGCTTCATGTGAACAGTCTAACTTTGGGAGGGGGGGGGGGGCTGAGCACGTTTAATCAGGCTGAATTACTGATTAAAGAATGGAAGGGAAGTTTATTCGTATAGTTGCCCAAAGTGCTTCACATAGTGTGGGAGATTTGTCCTTCATTCACTCCATACTCAGTGGTGGTAAACTACATATGTAGCCTCAGTTTCACCTGGGGTAAACTGACAGAAGCGTTGTCGCCACTGCACACATCACCACCTTTCATTCACACTCACATCATTGATCACTATTGTACATGTTTTTAGCTGTAGGGGAAACCGGAGTACCCTGAGGAAACCTACGCCGACACGGGAGAACATGAAATCTCCACAGGAAGGCCTCCTCCGGACGGGGACGGACCTGGGACCATCTACGCTGTGAAGCACGAACGCTAACCACACAAAGGGCTGATACATGGCCACCAGGTGGAGCTGTTCCCCCAATAATGACCACTGACAGAGAGCAATCCATAAACCATTCAAATCCAAATTGCTCCCGATCGTCCAGTCCCAGTGAACTCATGTGTTTGTGATTAAGATGGTTCTGTCACTGGGAAGAAACATTTTATCCACAGAACGAGAAATCTGCCATCCGCCATGTTAGTTCTCCTTTTGTTTTCCCCCAGAGGGGCGGGGCCTCAGCAGAAGAGCCTGGATGTTGCTCCCGTCTATAGCCGACTCATCGTCTGTATCATTGCTTTTTATGGAGCTACATTTTCCTCAGCTCTTATTGTGGCCTGTTGCTGAACATTTATACATAAATAAAGCTCAGAGAAGCTGATTTATATCAAACTCATATTTCTGCTTTCACCGATATCCAGCTGTTGTTTGTGGGTTTAGCTTCTGGTGATCAACAAATAAGACTGTTATATTATTGGTAACGCATGAGTCTGTGACGAGTTACTTTCATATCAGGGGTGGCTCCTCATTGACCACAAGGGAAACTGAACTTCCCCCAAATTTCACTCTGAAAATTGCCAAATGTAGATATTAAAGTACACTAAAACAGGAGTAGGCAACGTCAGGCCCAATATTAAGATGATTTGAGAAATATTGTTTACATTTCTAACATTGAATTTGATGTATTTCTGACTGAAACAGCATATTTTAGTGAATGTAGTACAGTATCCAAACTAACATCATTTGTAGGGTTGGGCACCGAGAACCGGTTCCTATTTGGAACCGGTTCCTAAAGTCCGGTTCCGGAACCGTTAAGAAGACGTTTTGTATTTTGATTCTTTTTTCGATTAATTTTAGTCAAAGTGATATTTTTGACGACTAAAATTGGACTAAAACTAAATTAAACGTTTTTCATGAGACTAAAACTACGACTAAAATGTCCAGATATTTTAGTCGACTAAAATAAGACTAAATAAAAATGAAAAGGAGAGACTAAAATCATCCAAACTTCTATTGACCGTCTGAAAGAGCCTCATATCATGTAAATCCTCTGCCAAAGGATCAGCTCTGAGCTTTGTTCATGTGGGAGCAGCTCCATGAAACAGAGGACCTGATTAAATATGATTATAATAAATATAATAAAAGCAAAGTCGACTAAATTTGTCTTAAATTTAGTCGACTAAATTGACTTGCAATTTTAGTCGACTAAAACTAGACTAAAATTGAATTAAATTTCCGTCAAAAGACTAAGACTAAAACTAAATTAAAATATGTTGTCAAAATTAACACTGTTTGGAAGGTGGGGGGACACATTTCAAAAATGCTCAGCAGCTCCCCTCCTCCTCGCAGCTGGGTGGACATATAGGGTGGATAACACAACACCTGTGGAGCCGCTGTTCTCCTGTCCAGCCCTGGCTTTATGACGCTTTGTGAAAAAAGTCAGTGAATTAAGCGCTCTTATGAGATGGCGCGCTCGTGTTTGCGTCCTCATTTATTCAGATTCAGCCACACCCGTTAACTCCTGCCATCGCAAACAAACATCTCAACGCTTTATCTTCACATTTTCCACAAACGCAGATAAAACTGACTAGGGCTGAACGATTAATTGCATTTGCAATTTTATCGCGATATGACACAACGCGATTTCGTAATCGCAGAGAACGCGATTTTGGAAGTGAATGAAGCAGTGAGATATGGCAGCAAAGTCCGCTCCGCCGCGTGCTTTTGTTTACGTCTCAGTCTAGTTAAGGTGAGCGGTAGATTGTGGATGTACAGTGAAAATATCAGCGTTTATCATGCAGCCACCGCGAAGGACTATTGCTTTCTTCTCGTTAGCATTGTGTTAGCCGCAGCGCTAATCACGCCATTCCCTGACTGCTACTACACGCTCTGATGATCAGAGGATTCACACGCCTCTGCCTCCACAGAGATATAGCAGGTGAGCCTGTGCTGCTTGTAAAGAGTAAAGAGTCGTTTGTGGCTCAGTTTAGGTTTATGTTTGGGAATGTTGAGGATAAAGAACTTATCTCAAAAGCATAATGACGGTTCATGACCATAAAGTATCCGCGGAGGCGATGTGCCATGTGCCTTTATTTACCTTTGCATCTACCGCATATGCACTCTGTAGGTACAGACGCTAGATATAAACACTAAACTGCTGTATGAAAAGGATTGGAAACTACGATCCGAGGCAGGACTCCGTGTCATGTCTTATTTTGCTGAGTAAATGTGCTGTTTAAGCTGAAATGTCACTAAATGGCTGTGAGTCAAAGAGAAGTAAAGTGTCTGTGTTTGGCACCTCATGTCTCCGTCTCCTGGCGTCACTGTTCTTCTCTTTCTTCATATTGTCCAAAGTTACATCCCAAAACCAAAATGCTGCTCCTAATTCCAGTGTGTTTTGGCGTGTGCTCCATCTGGCCTCTCCGTGTCCATCAATAACACACATCTGAAGCAACTACGAGTCGCAGCTCAGACCGGGATTTGATTGGCCGAAAATAATAAATAATCAATAGTTTATTTTGTATTAATTGGGAGTTTGATTTCCTAAAACATTTCCAACTAGTTAAAGCAAACGTTTGTTCTTACTTTTCCTGCACTTTAGTATGGGTGATGTTACTGACTGGATCAGTGAGTTTGATCCTTTTTTATATATGTATATATATATATATATATATATATATATAAAATTTATCTTTTATTTATAGACTGTACTGTTAAGTTCAGACAGTTTAAGAAGTGCAGTCCACATGTTCATAAATTTGAATAGGTCAAGCAACAATTTTGTTTGCTTTATTGTTGCAATTTTCACTTCAAATTAATCTAATAGTTTATTATGAAACAGCCTGATGTATTGCTTGTGTTAGGTGAAAATACATGAGAAGTGGACTTTGCAACAATAATCGCAATTAGATTATTTTCCAAAATCGTTCAGCCCTAAAACTGAGTCAAGCGGTAAAGGAAGCAAACATTTATCCGTCAAATGAATAATTCAGATATTATTTGGTTAAGTTAGAGTCCAGACAGCGAGGACAAGCGTATTGACCGGTTGAACACTCGTGCTAGCCCGGTGCAGTTTCCCCAAACTCACGCTACATCAGTTTCTTCTCTCGCTTTACAAACGCATCCAAAACTGATGTTCCTTACCTTAAAGTTACTGGTCAGGCCCTTTGTACCGATAAAGACAGGGAAACAGCTGTCCACCTGCCGAGGACCGCGAAACGTCCTGCTGATAATCCGTGAAAAACTCCCAAGACACGATGCACGAGTGTCCTTGTGCTTTGGTTTGGTCAAATCTGTCAGTCCGTCCAACGATTAGCCTCCAGTATTCTCACTTTAGCCGTTTTTCAGCGGTTTAGAGAGCCATGTTTACATTTCAGCCGCTCTGAGGTGATGGTAGCGGAGCCGCATAAACACAACTACGCAAAGCGGAGCGACGTGAAACTGGCGCGGATAATGCCAAAATATTGTTTTTTATGCAAAATAAGGCGCGGGTCATATTTTATTGTTTGCCCTCGGGCCGCCTATTGAAAAGGTCCTGTGTGTGTGTGTGTGTGTGCGTGTGTTCCTTGTTTTTTAATTTCATTTGTTTTTATGTAAAGCACTTTCTGTTGCCTTATGGCAGGAAAAGTACTTAAGAAATAAAATTTGATTTGATTTTGATTTGAAGTCACCTGGCAAATAAAAAATGGCCTGTGTAAAGGCTTTTTCAAATTAAAAAATTATCTTTTTTTTTTCTCTCCTGCACCTCAAAGAATCGGAATCGAGAATCGTTTAGAACAGGAATCGATAGTGAGAATCGGAATCGGAACCGGAATCATTCAAATGCAAACGATGCCCAACCCTAATCATTTGTACTTTAAATTATTATAAATGTTCATTTCATTTTACAGAAGGGGGTCCTGAGTTCTGGGTTGAGTAATTTTGGGGTTGCAGGACTGAAAAGTTTGGGAACCTCTGCACTGGTGTGTTAAATGTTGTGAGAACGTCCGTTGTTAATCACATGTTTGGTCTTCCCTGTCGTCTCCCTGTCCCTCAGAGCTGCCGAAGCTCTGCTTTTGGAAAGCAGCCTCTGATTGGCTCACTGTGCTAACTATGAAGCTCGGCTTCAAAGCAAAGACCCACCAGCTGAATTCTGATTGGCAACCTCGGGGGAAAAGGGTTTAAGCCCTAATTTAGGGCCTGGTTTCTTTGTTTAGTTCCAGTTTGGACCTGGTTTAGTTCTGGTTTAGTCCCAGGTTTTCTTTGTTTAGTCCCAGTTTTATTTTGTTCCAGTTTCAACCCTGTTAGCGTTGTAGCTACTGTTTGGATTTGGTTTAGTCGCTGATGTAGGAACACTACAGTTCCCCTAAATAGTAGGCCTGATTCAATCATATAATTCAAACACTTTCAGTTTAAATAAATCCAAAAGGCTGTGTGTAAAAATGTGAGGTACAATGTTAGTGCAGGTTTATGCAGGTCCGTGAAAATGAATAGAAAATATCATGAGCTTCCCCTGTTTGAGAGACCCCCAGCCACCATATGAAAGTATTGCAGTAACTCAATGAGACAATGCGTTACTTTTCAAAGTACCGGTACCACAGTTTGTTTGTTTTCAGTGGTCTATAGTTCCAGAGGTCTGAGTGTGCTCTATGAGATAACTCGGAGTGACAGGATGCTCTACGGCCTTGCGTTCAAAGCTCTGGGCGTAATTGTCGGAGCTGTAATGCGCTGTAAAAGGTCAGAGTGGGATTTCCCCATTCACATGAGCTCATCTGGAACAAGGGAGGGATTCCAACAGCCGTGAGTCACTGATGACAAGGACAATTACTGTAAAGCAATGTTCATTTGGTCGTCAAAGTCAGACGTTTGCGACTGAAATGAGATTACAATGAAAGTAGTCAACAAAGCTAAGAAGGGAGTAAAGCATGTGAACTTCAGTGACAGTTTGTAAGAGCCTCATATCATTTACACTCACTGTCAAAGGAACAGGTCTGTGCCCTGTCCATGTGGAGAACAAACATGAAGCTGTGGACCTTGGTTAGATAAGTTTAGATTTAATAACATCAGTGGAAAGTTGACGGAATCAATTTAAGATTTAGTCGACTACATCTTGACCAAAACCTAATGAAAATAAGCCTTTAAATTGACAGCTTTTCACGACTGGTAAGACCCTAAATTCCATTGACTCGACATATTTCTCCAAATCAGGACAACTTATTGAGATAAAGCCAGTTCTCAAACATTACTCATAGGCCAGACTGAGTGAGAAAGTATTTGAGAGTGCGAGTCAGGGACGACGGATGGAAATTAGGCCATGGCCACAATCCGGCATGGCGTGTTTACATGCATGTATGTTCATTAACATGCACTGTCCCGTTCAAATAAACAAACAAATAAATGAATTCATTGATAATTCAAATAAACAAGATACACACCTGATGATGCTGAGTGTCAGTGGCGGCTGGTGATATAAAAAACAGGGGGGGCGCTGTTGTCTATACCTACTTTCAATTATATTTTAAAAGACACTTATAAACAGTTTTTAACCTAAAAAGAAAGTTATCTTTGGAGCATTTTATTTCATTATTTTAACACTTGTACACAATAAAGAAGCATTAAATGAATTTTAACTTTTGATAAATATTTTTTCTGACAATGAAATAAAAGATAATCACTCACTATACATATTTTAGTTTGGCACCACTAAGTACGAGATATTTGTGTTTTGTACCAACAGAACCAGAACAAAGGCACGATGTGCGTTATTTTTTCAGATTCCCTCTTTGATTTCCTGTACAGTATTAGAGCCAGACCTGCTATGTTTGCATTACGTGCCTCAGAGCCACAGGTCTATATTAACCATAGTTTAAACCTGTATAGTTTAAACCTGTATAGTTTAAACCTGTATAGTTTAAACCATAGTTTAAACCTGTAAACTGTCAGACAAAAATGATCCTGTCAGAAATAACAGTCTCCGTACCTCTCCGTAGCACCTGAGCTCCTCCTCAGTGAATGAATGAAAGACGTTCCCCTCACACCGTCCTCACGGTCCTGAATCTTCTCTCCATCAAATGTCCACGTCCTGGGACATGACTGTCTGTCCAAGTCAGCGAGGGTTGTCCCAAAGTTTTACGAAACAAGCAGTAGCTAAGGCAGACAAGCTAGTTAGCATCGTAATGCTACCTCCAGAAAACTCGCGTCCGACTGAAGAAAGTTGTCCAAAGTCCATTAGTTTGACAAAATCCTTTCACCTCCTCTCAGGCAGCAACACGAAGCTTCTCCCGTCTCTCAAATAAGAAGTTTTTCCTCCCATGAGTTCGTACGTGAGCTCAGCGCTGCTACTCGTATATTGTTTACAGTCGAGCACCTCCGCCATTGATCGACACCGGCTAGCTACGCATGCTGGTCACAAAAATGATTGACAGCGCCATTGTCCAACTACATCAGACAAAAAACACAGTAGCAAATATTAATTGGCTGATAATCTAAATGGGAGTGTCCGGGGCGCCCCGGGAGGAAAGTTAAGGCGGCCACTAACGGCGCCCTCACACCAAGAGCGGCGAAAGAGAGGAGAGCGGCGAGCTTCCATTCATTCCCTATGCTGCGTGGCGACCGAAAGAAGCCTCCGGAAATCCACATGAGAGCGGCACGAGAAGGGCGGCTGCAGAGGCTCTGTATTTGCATAGCGTTGAAAAAATTTCAACGCTATGCAAATACAGAGCCATTTCCGGCGGCGACCACCAACCACAGAACATGATCTGACAGACACCTGTGCGTAATTGGCTCATACACTTCAGCTGCGTCTCCAACCCCGCCTCCACCTGCTCCTGCACAAGGGGGGCTGGCGAAGGAAGTAGAGAGAGCTGAGCGACGGAAAGCGTTTTTTCCTCGCTTGGTCTGAGTCCGGCCTAAGAGAGAAGCCTGGAGTCACATGGTTTCCAAAAGTTCAGGGACTTGTATTTACTTACAGCAGACCGGCGCCCCGCGGGTTAGAGACAATGCATTCACACACAGTAATGAATGAATCCAGTGTAAAAAAAACTTTTAAAATAAATCTCCGAAAGGCATTTATACAAAATATTATGCAATATTTTGTATTATTGATATATGATAATGATGATATTTTTGGAAACATTTTTAGGGAGGGCGGCGCCCCAGCGCCCCCTATGGACCAGCCGCCACTGCTGAGTGTTATATGAACAATTTATTCCATGCACAAATGAATCAAAAAGACGTGTGACCGCAGGAGGGGCGCAAGTAGTTCTCCAATTAATTGTTTACATTAAAGCAGAACTAAGTAACTCATGCCCCTACAGGCCATAAGTGTCACTGCACAAAGGGAGAGAGGGATATTGCACATTGGGCCACTACTCAATTACACAATGGAGATTTTTTTTCCACTCAAATTTTGATGTTTTACTGCTAAAGTGACGCTAGCCAGCAGTTAGCTTTGCTCGTTAGCCTGTTAGCTTCTTCTTCATGATTCCATTAGTGTGTATTGTGCCTCTGACCCGGAGGCAGGGAAGTTGCATGGGTGGCCTCGTGGGACAGCACAGACGCGTCGGAGAGTTCCTTTTTTTTTTTTTTTTTTTTTCTCTCAGGCCGTAAGGCATTACATTACAGACGTAGAGCACTTCCGTTCTGCTCTGACGACACAACTGAACAGCTCAGTGGTTTACCAGGAGAGGGCGAGCAGCTGCTCAGAGAGCAGGATTCAGGAGGATTACTTAGAACTGCGTGAATGAAGCCAAAAACCGCTCTGGCGTGTTTTGATAAGGAAATAGCATAACAACATGGCTAAAAGCTCCAAAAAGTCGATTTTGCATGATATAGGACCTTTAAAAAAGGTTTTTAAAAAATTGGAAAAAATCGAAATTTGGAACTTAAAATCGGGCTTGAGTGAATCGTTACATCCCTACTGGTTTCTAATTTTCTTAAACTTTCTATAGCTAGATATTCCTCCTGTGATGACGCTGGGTTACAATTAAAGAAACCAGGCTGGTCTTCATAAAATATGTTAATGAGGGTCGGACTGTTAGCATTGGAGCTGCACGAGCTACACGTCATGCTAGGGCTGAGTCTACAGTGAAGATCCCGCCCTTATGCCCTTATTAGGAACATGCTTCGTCAGAGCTGGGGAGGAGGAGTCTGTAAATCCGCCATGAATTCCCCTCGAACGTGGTCATTGTGGCAAACGGGGAGGAGTGAGGAGGAGTCGTGTATTATTTTTACGGCCTATGGCTGATCGCCTGAGCTCAGCTAGAGCCGTCCTCAGTCTAGCGTCCATGACTCGGCTCCTCGGCGCATGACGTCAGGGGTGAAGACAGGTGAAATGCTGCCCCTTACATATAGGCGCATATTGACCCCACACTATTACATAAGTTCAGACTCCGCCCAAAGCCCCTAGTTGGACGCTTGTGCTTATTGAAGTCAAACGTTTGTCACCGAGTGTCCTACGGATCTTTCACTCATGGTCCCCATGGTCTACTGCAGGTTCTCCCCAGGATTTAAGCCTATATCCAGCCCATATGCTTGAATAGAGGGACATTATTTGTGTGGTTAGTGTAGGTTAGCATGTTACAGTCGCCTACAGCTCATTGTTGATAAAAAGTGTGCAATAAACTACAAATGTGTCAATGTGTCCGGCTCAGTGTGTGATCATTGTGCTTTATGTTGATGGTGGTTATATGTTCATTATTAGTGCGTATTTCTTGTTTTCGCAGCATCGATCGGTGCGTTAGCTCGTAGCATTAGCTCATAGCATTCGCTTTGGGAATGCCCTGTGCATCATCAAGGCACAAACACATTCCCAGTGCAGAACCAGCCACTGAAATGTGTTTTTTTGTTGCCGCTTTTAATCCTGGTGTTTAGGTTAAAGAAAGACTTTTAACGGGTCCAGTTAGGCTCTGGGCCCAACTGCTCACGACATTTGTTTGTTCTAGATCTCAAACAATTCTACCATTGGAAGCAGATACAGTGGGAGGAAAAGTGAGTACACCATTCGGAATTTCTTACATTTCTGCCTAAATTGCTCATAAAATGCAGTCTGATCTTCATTAAAGAATGAGTAAACAGTGTCCACCCAAACATTTACATTTGATCATATTTTTATTGGCCATAACATGTAAACATTCAATCCAATCCACTTTATTTATATAGCACATTTTATAAACAAGCGTTTCCAAAGTGCTGCAGTATATAGGAATTAAAAAATAAATATAATAAAATCAAGTGAAACCAAACTAGTCATAAACAGTAAATTAAAAATTTAAAAACATAAATAAGATACAATAAAAAACGTTTAAGACATTAAAAGTAAATAAAATTGTAAAGACAATAAAATAAAATACAATTAAACAAAGGACACAGAGGACCACACAACTCACGCGGTGTTAAAAGCCCAAGAATAAAAAAGACGAGACTTAAACCACTCTATGGTGGGGGCCGTTCCAATGTGGAGGGGCAGAGCGCTCCACACTGAGAATGCTCTGTCCCCTCCAGTTTTACGCCTCGTCTTAGGAACCACGAGCTGGAGCTGGCCCTCAGACCTCCGTGCACGCGCTGAAGTGTAACATTTGGGAAAGAAAAAGGATTCTCTGCTGATGAAAAGCGTGAAATAGTTGAATGCCTTGGACTAGGTATGAAAACCTTTGATATTTCATGAAAGATGAAGCGTAATGGGGAAATACAATTTCAGAGGATCAGAGGAGACTGAAGCCAGCCAGGTTTCCTCCGGGGCCTACGTACACTGGTGTATGAATGAGAGTGTGAATGGGTGAGTGGATCCTTGCTGTAAAGCGCTTTGAGTGCCTAATGAAGGTGGAAAAGCGCTATATAAGTTGAGACCATTTATCATTTACCTACGGTTTCCCCAACCTCCAAAAACATGCTGGTCAGGTTGACCCACAGTCACAGCGGCTCAGGACTAACACCTGAACACTATTCCGTTGTACGCTTGTACAATGACAAATAAAACTTATTTACTTACCTAAATAAGTAAGTTTTCAACTTAAACATTGAGTTGAGGCCTGTCTCACATCCTCACAGAGTCTTGTTTCACACTTTAGCTGCATGAAACTGAAACACAGCCTCACCGTGTTTATTATTGACTCTGGAACCACCAGGAGACCCCTCCCTGAGATGGTTTATACGGCTCTAACATGTCAGAGATGGACTTTGGTGCGTGACCATGAAGAGACTTATACACACATGTATGTACACTACAAAACTGTGTCAGAAATGCAAAAGCATTTGAAGACTTTGTTACTTCAGAAAGCTTTAGCTAAGGATTTTCCAGTTTTGTTTTCTATTTTATGATGATTTGTTTTTTTAATGTTGGGATTTTTATTTGTGAAAAGCGCTTGATAAACAAACTTTATTGACTTACTTTGTGAACCGAGTCTGAATAAACAAAACAAATAACATGTAAACCCCAAAGAGGTGACAAACCCTGACTTTTCATTCCTGGTCTGTCTGTCTCTGCCGTCTCCTCCCCCCTCTCTGTAAACCATCCAGTTTATGATTAAAGCGCTGCCTGACTCCGCTGGCCGCCGTTCACATTCTTGCCCATTACGTCTGAGCCGGAGTTTGGAGTACTTTCTGAAGTACTAAATTACCTCTTTCATCGAGTAATCACGGGGCGGGGGGGAGCGGCGGTCCTGACAGCTCCGCACCGCAATCAGCTCCGGTTTCACGTACGCCGCGCAGAATCGCCGCTTTTATTCCCGGAGATCAAACCCGCGGCCGAGGTCAGGGGTCCTCATTATCCCTTTAGTTTTTATTGCCCCCCCCCAAATCTTTTCCTGCAATGAACTCTGGGATTTGAAGTCAAGCGTGTGGCGTCAAACTGTCAGCTATTACCACTCTGACGGTGGGATCGTTTTAGCCTGGGCTCGGCATGGTGAAGCATCTTTGACACCATTTTTAAAACCAAATAACTTCTTACTCCTTCTGATTTTATCTGCAGTGGTCATTGTGGGGATATTTAGTTTTCTGCTTAACATCTTAGTTTTAACATCAAAGAACGTCAAAAAATAGGCCAAACTCTCTCTTTACGATGTTTAGTCTCTTACGTTTTGTCGTTTTGAGCTGTAGTTTTCCAGGAAGTAACTCCAACAACTCCCTGGTCTTTCCCACGCTTCTTCATTCACAAATACTGACATGTTTGGTATCCACGTGTTGCACGAAATACTGTGCCCGAGATGAAGCTGTAATCCAAATATGGTCATTTCCTTTGTGGGAGACAGCAGCGGCTAAAGACGGGATAAATATACACAGTGTGTATGTGCAGACAGAGAGACTAAACTTTAGGGACGTTTACATTCCACTTATGTTACGGGACAAATTGACCCGTTTTAAAGTTTGAAGATCTAGGAAAAATAGTTAAAGCAGTACTAAGTAACTCTTGCCCCTAGAGGCCATAAGCGCCACTCCAGGTGTCGTAGCAAGTTACGATTTTTTAACTTATTAAATGTCTTGGAGAGTAAATACTACGCTGACAGAAAAGGTGAAGGGAGAGAGGGATGTTGTACATCCAGTTATACAATGGAAATATTTTTTTTCACTCAAACTTGGCTGTAAATACTGTTTAAAGTGGTGCTAGCCCGCAGTTAGCTTTGGACGTTAGCCTGTTAGCTTCTTCTCCGTGATTCTATTAGTGTGTATTGGTGGCTCCGCCCCGGTGGCAGTCAAGTTGCAAGCATGGTTTTCTGTCCAGAGACACCAGGGGGCGATGAAAGACCCTCCAATCATCCCATTAACACTTGTATTACCCCAGAGGGACTACGGAAAGGATTTATTAAGGTAAACATGTACTGCTTTAAAAGTATTGTTTCAGTATGAAACTTCCTCTGCTTGCCTTATTTAGTGTAATCAACATATAATATGAGAATGGTTCATCTCACGTATTTGTAACCTCCCCCTGCATGTTTATATCACATAGATACTGTTCGGGTCAATTTAGCCCAGCAGTCAAACTGGAGGTATAAGGGTGTCTAAAATGTCAGTGTATTTATTTCTCCCCAATGGTCTTCATCCCCAAATGTGTGTCAGGCATAACTGTCTGCAGAAACCATAATAAAGACAGTGCCAGGGCCCCCAGGATGCAGGCCAGGATCTACAGGGGTGCAAAAGGGTGCATTGCAACCTCACTTTGAAATGTTTGCACCCTCAGTTTTAGTATGGCATAAATCTGTCTGATTAATCTGTAGTTGCACCTTTTTGGAACTCTAATACCCCTCAGTCAGTTTGTTCTGGAGACTGCGCTGCTCGGATGGCAGTGAGTCATGTGACTGACATCATGTCAGCTTTTGAGCTGGTCATGCCAGATTCAATAATAATTGATAAATTAATTAGTAATGGAGTTAGTAATCGATGACCAAATCGATTTGGTCATCGATTTTTGTTGTTGTAATTATTACAAAGGGGCATGGACAATAAGACAATGTCTTCATCATGCTCCTTTTCACCATGTACTGTTCATATTAATGTATGACCTTGTAAAGAAAAACATGAACATGGATGAATAAATAAATAAATGATATTCACACTGCTTGTTAGGATTTTTTTGGTTTCAGACATCTTTTGGATAATTAAACATGGAACACCATTGAAGTTCCAGACAAATGAACATAACAACATCTGCACTTCAGTCGCTCCATAAGACTCCACACTTTACAGGCGAACAGCGAGACTACATTTGGAAGATTTCTTTCATTGGGATTTTTTTATTATCAACATCTAATTCCTGCCTAATCTGTTGTGCTTTGAATCCAAAATTTAGATTTTTTAAAAGTTTTTATTTATATTTTTATTTATTTTTACTAATAACTAGTTCATTCAAAAACTAAACCAGATCCCAAATCCCTCTGAGCAAATCTTTGGAACTAATATTCACAAAATAAAACCATTTAAACCTGGCTCTGTTCATTATTTAGATTTTGTCACTGAAAATATTTTTTACACATAAATGCCTTTTTCATGAAAACATAAAAGTCAGAAAACTTGCAATACATTTTTTCCTCCTATTTATGCCCAGAATCTACAGCCAAAGTGTATTTAGAAATTATATCTGTGTTCCCTTTTCACCTGTGGCGTCTCGAGGTAAATGTGCAGATGTCCCCTTTAACCTCTTAATGAACCGAGCACATTTTACCCAAATCTAAACACTTCTTGAAAGAAAAAGCGTCAGAAAAGCGACAAAAACGAGGATGAAAACGCCACAAAAGAGCAACAGAAAACATAGCATAGAAAAGATCTGTTTTGTAGGTCTTAGCTTTCAAACGAGGCGTTACTCAGGCCTAAAGGCTGTAAACCTTTATATTTGGGTAAAGCTGAACTGGAGAAAATGCACTCGGCTAAGGCGGGGGTTAAGAGGTTATTTAGGTACAGTTATCATACATATTTAGTGTCCTCGTGTCCTTGGGCAAGGCGACCTGAGATTGAACTGTGTGTATTTGTGTCTTGGATAAATAAAACCATCGGGACATTTCAGTAAAAAAAAAAACAGATGGAATAACTTGAGCTCCTTTTATACAAAGCTCTTAATGTGAGTTTACGCTGCGGACACAATCAAATCAGTGCAGGCCCATTTCTCCCGTAACCAAAGTCGCTCAAACTTTCCCTCTTTCTCCCAAACTCCTCAGAAAAAGACTGCGCTTTTTTTTTTTACGTCCAAATGAAGTTAAGCGTCCGAATCCGTGAGTGCATTACGGAAAATCCGATTTGGGAGAGCTGCACGTCTCACCGAGCAGAAATGATTTTTTTCTGATGAATTTTCCGGGAAGGTTTATTTTTTTTTTTTTTTTGTCTCGCTGGGGCCTGACTTCGCATGTGGCTCCTGTGATTCAGACGTGAAGAAAAAAGCGGCCTGCGGTTGTTACGGATGTACAGGAGAATTAAGGTCTGAAGTGGGCTACGCAGAGTCGTGCGAGAGTAAACGGCATTAGGCGGTTGGTTATTGACTCTCACGGACTCAATCAAGAGCTGACTTGGCTCCGGCTGCTCTTTCTGTCAGCGACTCTTACATTATTCTAAAGAAGGAGCGCTGCAGCGTGACACATGATGATCACATGATGTAAACAGCCTCTAATTTAAATGGAGTCGGTGCAGCTGAGGATCCTATTGTGGGAACTATGGGATCGGTCAAAATGCTTAATGGTTAATATCTCTGTAATGGATCTTTCCTCCCCAGTCACTTGAGAAACATCGCCAAGTTAAGGCCAATTTGATCTTGAATTGGTGATTCATGCTTTTATCTCCTCCCATTTAGATTACTGTAACTCCCTCTCTGCCTGTTTAACAAATCTGCTTTGAATCATCTTCGAATGGTTCAAAATGCTGCAGCGAGGCATTTAACAGGATCTAGCAGACGGTCACACATTACTTCCATTCTGTACTCTCTGCACTGGCTCCTCATCAAATTTCCAAATCTTCTTGCATGGTCAGGCTCCCAAATACTGCATGTGTCTGATACTGTGCCCTGATAAAACCAGAGGGGACTTGTCCTTTTTTGAAGCTGCTGCTCATACATTGTGGAATGACCTTCCTCTGTGGCTACGTGTGGCCGACTCTGCTGATTGTTTTAAAGAGCAGCTGAAGATGCTTATGTCCAGACGAGCTTTTAGCTGAACATGGCTTACCATTTTCATTTGCGTAATACGTAATTGTTTTTGATTCACTTGTTTCATTGTGAAGCACTTTGCGGTTTTATCTGTGAAAGGTGCTGTATTAATAAAGTTTCTTCTTCTTCTTCTTCTTCTTCTTCTTCCTTCTTCTTCTTCTTCTTCTTCTTCTTCTTCTTCTTCTCGTCCACTTCTGAAGCAGAGCTGAGTGTCCTCTTAACTCCACATCCCAGTGCATTTGGAACAGCCTCTGGAGTGAGCGGCTGCGTGATTTTTGGGGGTTCTACTGTGCTCCAGGATCAATTGTTTTTTAGGGTTTCACTGCTGACGGACCCTCTCACCAGAAAACCTACAAAACCCTAGATCCTGGAGCGTTGTAGATGGAAAGTGCACCGTGAGGCGCCATGCTGACCACTCATACAGCCATTGGGTCACAAAAAGGTCCATGGAGGTGACTGGTGACTATCAGGAAGGGCTATCTTACTGCTTCTTATAACATCTTTCAGAAACAAGACGACTGATATAGTTATGCAGCTTTTCTATTCAGTTCAGGACAATTCAGTCATTGTCCTGTACACTATATCAGTCTGTAGTTTAATGTGAAATGCAGCTACTTTTTTCATTTATTTATTTGACCTTTATTTAACCAGGAAAGTCCCACCGAGATTAGGAATCTCTTTTTCAGGGGTCCTGGCCCCGGATGGGAACCTATTGTACATGTTTTAATGGTAGAGGAAACCTAGGGGAAGGACATGCAAACTCCAGAGAAAGGCCCCGTCCAGGTGGGAATTGAACCCGGGACCTTCTAGCTGTGAAGCACGAGCCAAAGTGTATGGATATTAATAGCACTGTAAATGGAACTCCTGTTGAGGTAGTTGACATGTTGACACTTGGCCACAGATTACAATGTGTGGTTCTGTTAACTACACCTTATTTAGCCTTAATTAATAAATGATTAATTAACACTTAATTCATCATGAACAATTCTAGAATTGCAAACAATATACATGCAATTGCCAATGCATCACCACTTTGAATGATTTTAAATGTGCCTCGGGCTTTTATGAAAGTGTGTATGCATGTTTTAAGCCTGTCACCTTCGGGACAGACAATAAAGTCTATCTATCTATCTATCTATCTATCTATCTATCTATCTATCTATCTATCTATCTATCTATCTATCTATCTATCTATCTATCTAGAAAGGGCTCCAAGAGCAACTGGATAAACTCCCTTGCAGAGTCAGTGCCAAATAAATACAAAAGGCAGTGCTGTTAGGGAGCCTGAGCCTGAGTCAAACCTAAGGGACCTGGTTGTCCCCTGGTGAACGAACCAGCTCAACTTACTTTATAACTACTTAACTACTACAGCTAATGCCCAACTCATAATGAATAGTTCTTCTCATACTTCACTTATTCGTTAAGTAGGTATTAAGTGTTAGTCACCCTTAACCACCGTTGTTCTGAATTCTTATCTTTGGATACAGACCATATCGTGCTGTATCACTGGGAAATGTAAACGTTTATTACGGGGTAGGCATATATTTCTTAAATTTTGGCCTAAATTGGTCATAGAATGTGGTCTGATCTTTATTAAAATCACAAGAATGAGTAAACAGTGTCTGCTTAAACTAATACCATTGCAGTTATTTAATACAGGGGTTCACTTACTTATTCCACGCTGTCTCAGGTCTTTCTGCAAAATATCTTGATAAACTTGTGAATCCATTTTTCTATTGATGATGGCACATTGTCCAGGCCCTGAGGCAACAAAACAGCCCCACACCATGATGCTCCTGCGCCAGACTTCACAGTGGGGATAGGGTTTTGATGTTGATGTGCTGTTCCATTTGTCCTCCACATGTGTTCCTCCCAAACTATTCAACTTTGGTTTCATCAGTCCACTGAATATTTTGCCAGTATTGCTGTGGAGCATTCAAGTGCTCTTTTGCAAACCAAAGTTGAATAGTTTGGGAATAAGTAAGTGAACCCTTGTATTAAATATCTGTCTGATCCTTCTTTTGTAGCAATAACTGCTTTTCTGTAGTTGCAGAATCTTGGACCATTCCTCTTTACAAAACTGTTGCAGTTCAGTGAGATTCAGGCGGTGTACTTACTTATTCCTCCCGGTCCTGTGAATGTTTACATGTTATGGCCAATAAAAATGTAAATGTTTGGGTGGTATTAGTTTAAGCCGACACTGTTGATTTATTCTGATGAATAAACATGAAGATCAGACCACATTTAGTGACCAATTTAGGCAGAAATGTGAGAAATTCCAAACAGTGCACTTACTTATTCCTCCCCTGTATTTATGCTTTCTTGCTTCAGCCTCTTACTTTAGAACTGTATAATAATAAAAATAATAATAAAAAGTTAAAAATAAATGAAAAAGTTAAGAATGTAAACTGTTCAAAAATACTAAGCTAAAAAATGTAACAGCCATAAGGGCCTAAAAATAAATTGCATGATGTATCTAGAGACACAAGGATTTGTATTTTGGGATCGATTCTTCCATAGTGCGCCGTGGACTTAAGTGTTTTACTGTCGACAGAAACCACAGATAATGACGAAAGAATGTGTCAAAGTGCTGCCGATAGAAGTTATTACTCATCAATCAACACCAAAGAGGAGACAGTAACGTATGCAGCTCTTTAAATGTTGTTGTAGGAGTCCGTGAGGCCAAGAAAAGGAGATGAAGCTGTAATCCAGTCCCGCTGCAGCCAGAGCGCGCACAAACGAAGGAAATGAACAAACCTCTAATAACAGCCTGGCTTAATTTTAGCACGTACAAATACACGCGGCTGCTGTAAGGACCTCTTCAACTACTGCAGTGGTATGTGAGGATGTCTGCGTTTATGTCGACTCAACAGTGTAACGCAATCTTCTTTCCACGGAGAGGGACCGAGCGTCAAAGCTTTTTCCTCTCAAATGTTACATGAATAAAGGCTGTATGTATGGCCACGGTTTATACTTCAGTGCCGTGGAACACTTCAACATTTGATCATTTAGTGGAATATTCTAAAACGCTCGGAGTGCTCTCCCCTTAGCCTATGTTTGCATTGTTTAACTGATGGGATAAAATGCAGACAGTAAATTATCCTTATCAATATTTTATATGTATTAATTACTGAACTGTAGTGCGTTTTACAAGCCAGTGTTTTTATCCACATTTTTTATGTACACTGGTACAAAAGTAACTGGAATAGTATATAGGCTACTGATATAATATTATTTTAAAGTAATTAGAATTTACTATTATTTACTATATGTTATTATTATTTTTATTTTTATTATTATCTCAGCATTTGAGCTGGTCCGTTCACCAGGGGACAACCAGGTCCCTCAGGTTTAGTTCAGGCTCAGGTCGATTTTCTGTGTGGAGTTTGCATGTTCTCCCTGTGTCTGCGTAGGTTTCCTCCAGGTACTCTGGTTTCCCCTACCACAAAAAAACATGTACAATAGGCCAGGATGAATGAGAGTGTGGATTGGGGACGATGGATGGAAATTAGCCCAAGGCTACAATCCACTGTCCCCAATAAAACAATAAACTAAACTAGTGCAGTCTGTAGGGCTGGTCATGTCCTACATCAGCACACAGTCACCACTGTCAACCACTTTTTCAGTTTTGTGTTTGTACCACTTCTCACTTGTCCTCTACCCATTCTTTGGCATAGTGCCCAATGGAGGTAAGTTCCAACCTTGTTGTGTCTGTCCAGATACTCTTTTGGAGCCCACATTTTGCAGCCAGAAACTATATGGTCTCTTCTGCCTCTCCACACATGCGGCATGTGCTGCTGACCTGCATGCTCATCACGTTCTGGTTATATTGGGTATTTAAAGCTTGGTCCTGTGCAGCTATAATTAGGGTCTCAGTTTCGCTTTTGAGTCCTGTACTCCACAGCCATGAGTATGTGAGTTCTTTATTCACATAACACACATTATTATTATTATTATTATTATTATTATTATTATTATTACACTTATTTTCATTTGTTTTGCATTCTATTCTATTTTATTTTATTTTCATTTGCCCAGACTTTCGTCCCGGGATGATGACGTATTCGGCTGGTGACGTGTCGGTTTGTTTACTCCGGATGCTAGCGGCAACAGCGGACCCTCATCATCATGACCATGGACATAACTCTGCTGTTTAAGGCCAGCGTGAAGACCGTGAAGACCCGCAACAAGGCCATCGGCATCGGCTTCGACTCCGGTAAAGACGAGATCCTCAAACGGGGCCGGCCCAAGAGCGGCTTCTGCCCGAAGGCGAGGGAAGTGGTGAGTGCTAACTGAAGCTAACTGAAGCTAACGCCACTGACAGCTGCGCAACGGGACAGGGTTTTGGGGGAATTGAATGGTGCAGGTAGCGGTATATGCAGCTGCCATTGCTAAAGAGCTGCAATCGTCAGATTATTTGGAGGAATGAAGTTAACTTTTGAGCTGAGAATGGACACACAAATCTCAGAAAGTTTCCGTTTTAGTGCAGTTGAATGTGTTTGACCATGAATTTGTAAGAAATTTAGATTCAGTGCCTGCTAGAAACGTGACAATAAAGGCAAAACAAAAAACCAAAAAACATAAATGTTCAACTAAGTCATTGTGAGTGGATTTTTTTGACACAGTATTTCAGTTTGTAATGGTCCAATACTAGTTTTTGTTTTAGTATTGTTGGTTAAAATAAGAAATATGGTGTATGCAAGTGTGGATACTGGATTTAATTTCTCAAGATTAGCAAACATTCAGTCAAACAGGGGCATGAGGGAAATTCCCACTTTCAAAAAGCAAGTAGGACTCAACTGAAAACCTGTGCTAAAACTGCAGCTGAATGTAGGTCTGTCTCAGTCTCAAATAGCGTAAATAGACAGGCTCCTGCTGCCTTCATGTGCTCTGGTAAAGATGATTCTTTCCAGTTCGTGAAGTTGTAAATATGAGTGCATTGTGTTCAAGTGCTTTTGTGTCATAGTTAAGTGAAACTCAAAAAAAAAAAAAAAGCACACTTCATTATAGTGGGAAAGTCGTTTTTTTATATGACGAGCGTCGAGTGGAAAAAGACACAGCTTTAAAGTTGGGCAGCTAAGTGGCCAAAGCCATACTTTATACGCATAATTTGTAATAATTAGTGTAAGATTATGGGTTTCATCGTTTTTCCTTTTCCTTCGTAGTTTGGGTCCTAACTTTAAATTCCTTTGAATCAGTGAACTGCACTCAGCACTGCTTCAGTGAGTCACTGAATGAATTTGTGATTAAATTAAGGCTTTGGATATCATTTAAAAGCACGTAATCGTAATCTGGTTCCAATGTGAAGTTAATTCTAATTTTGTTTGATAACGGTGACATTGCTTGACTTTATACATCAGAACAAAATATGGTCCAGAGAACACATTCAGTTGCAGGTTTTGATGAAATTGTTTGTGCATTTTATGTCATTTTCACACACAGTTTTGCTCAAACGTTTCCTGGTGTGTACAATTTACAGGAATTTTCCACATTTTCCATAATTCCTGTTTTTACTGAAATTAGTACAAATCTTTGATTGTTTTGCTGATGGTACTTGGAAGGTCAAATATTTGGTGACGTGGAAATTGGTGTGATGAGTTTGAGAGCTACAGTTCTGTAATATTTTTGTGCTTTTGGCCTTAAAGCTTTTGTAATACAGCGTTTTATAGTATTTAGAGCTAAAATCTTGCAGCCACTCTAGTCTAAAAGGCAAAAGGTATTTTAACTTGTATTTAGGGTTGCACAATTTCCGGAATTTTCAACGTTGGAAATGTTCCAAAATAATGTATGGGAAATAACAGGGAATTCAGACATAAACCGACGCATTAACATTTGTTTTGAGAGTTTTACACTGAAACATCTATCAGATGAAACATCTCAGAGAAATCATCTTCACTGTGTCTGAGCACCACTGTTTGAAGAGGACTGTGTTTTAGGTTGTGGTCGATACAAAGAAGAGCTTTTGGAAACGGAACAGTCCGTGTTTGTTTCCATCTGGTTTATAATCCCAACTGTGTGCAGTATTATTATATTATCTACAATATTATATAGTTTTAAAAGTTCATCAGTTAGGCCCGTTCTGTGTCAGACATAGAGGCCCCGCCCACTCCTCGTACCGTATCGGTCAGAGTCATGATCTGAGTGAGTGACAGGTGAATGTAACCAATCACAGAGTAATACAGTGCCTTGCGAAAGTATTCGGCCCCTTGAACTTTTCGACCTTTTGCCACATTTCAGGCATCAAACATAAAGATATAAAACTGTAATTTTTTGTGAAGAATCAACAACAAGTGGGACACAATCATGAAGTGAAACGAAATTTATTGGATATTTCAAACTTTTTTAACAAATAAAAAAACTGAAAAATTGGGCGTGCAAAATTATTCAGCCCCTTTACTTTCAGTGCAGCAAACTCTCTCCAGAAGTTAGTGAGGATCTCTGAATGATCCAATGTTGACCTAAATGACTAATGATGATAAATAGAATCCACCTGTGTGTAAGCAATCTCCGTATAAATGCACCTGCTCTGTGATAGTCTCAGAGGTCAGTGTAAAGCACAGAGAGCATCATGAAGAACAAGGAACACACCAGGCAGGTCCGAGATACTTTTGTGGAGAAGTTTAAAGCCGGATTTGGATACAAAAGATTTCCCAAGCTTTAAACATCCCAAGGAGCACTGTGCAAGCGATAATATTGAAATGGAAGGAGTATCAGACCACTGCAAATCTACAAAGACCCGGCCGTCCCTCTAAACTTTCAGCTCATGCAAGGAGAAAACTGATCAGAGATGCTGCCAAGAGGCCATGATCACTCTGGATGAACTGCAGAAATGTACAGCTGAGGTGGGAGACTCTGTCCATAGGACAACAATCAGTCGTATACTGCACAACTCTGGCCTTTATGGAAGAGTGGCAAGAAGAAAGCCATTTCTTAAAGATATCCATAAAAAGTGTTGTTTAAAGTTTGCCACAAGCCACCTGGGAGACACACCAAACATGTGGAAGAAGGTGCTCTGGTCAGATGAAACCAAAATCGAACTTTTTGGCAACAATGCAAAACGTTATGTTTGGCGTAAAAGCAACACAGCTCATCACCCTGAACACACCATCCCCACTGTCAAACATGGTGGTGGCAGCATCATGGTTTGGGCCTTTTCTTCAGCAGGGACAGGGAAGATGGTTAAAATTGATGGGAAGATGGATGGAGCCAAATACAGGACCATTCTGGAAGAAAACCTGATGGAGTCTGCAAAAGACCTGAGACTGGGACGGAGATTTGTCTTCCAACAAGACAATGATCCAAAACATAAAGCAAAATCTACAATGGAGTGGTTCACAAATAAACATATCCAGGTGTTAGAATGGCCAAGTCAAAGTCCAGACCTGAATCCAATCGAGAATCTGTGGAAAGAACTGAAAACTGCTGTTCACAAACGCTGTCCATCCAACTTCACTGAGCTCGAGCTGTTTTGCAAGGAGGAATGGGCAAATATTTCAGTCTCTCAATGTGCAAAACTGATAGACATACCCCAAGCGACTTACAGCAGTAATCGCAGCAAAGGTGGCGCTACAAAGTATTAACTTAAGGGGGCTGAATAATTTTGCAAGCCTAATTTTTCAGTTTTTTATTTGTTAAAAATGTTTGAAATATCCAATAAATTTCGTTTCACTTCATGATTGTGTCCCACTTGTTGTTGTTTCTTCACAAAAAATTACAGTTTTATATCTTTATGTTTGATGCCTGAAATGTGGCAAAAGGTCGAAAAGTTCAAGGGCCGAATACTTTCGCAAGGCACTGTAAAACAAGATCATTAAAGGAGAATGTATGTGTTTTGTTTTGACCTGACGATATGGGCCTCACACTACTTCTGTGGGTCTGGGCTGTGACATCACTCACATGCATGTTTTATCCTTTAAAAACATCAGTAATGGGTAAATAATTATTCAACAAAATATGCTAAAGTATCATGTTTTTTCCAGCATTTTGAGTTTTTAATTTGTGAAAATTCACAACATTTCCGAGCTAAAGTTGCCCTTAAAATGTATTGGGAAATGTACGTCCCTTCGCAATCCTACTTGTATTGCACTTTAATGCAAAGCTTGGAATCACTGCACAATTATGAATAAAGGTATGAGTTGCCATAATCGCAAAGTGCATCAATACCACAAAGAGAAAAAAAAGTGATATTGCAGACGTGACCTGGGAGTGTTGTCATGGCAAAGTTAGACAAAGCAAGCAACGTAGGAGGATTTTTAGAAATGTTGTGATTCTTTTGGTGCAAAGTTTAGTCGGACGGGGATGCCTGGATAGCTTTGTTTCTGGAGTGAAATCCAAATGTTGTATTTATGTAAACCACAGATAGAGAATGGAGATCTGAGGATTGTGTCGGTCCATAATCAGTTCCAGAAGTGCAACCCCGTCTGGGCCACAACGCTCTCTCTGTGTCCGCCCCGCGCTCCTGATATGAAAATGTGTTTTAATAAAGTGGTCCCGCTGCGTGAGTTTCCTGCGCGGCCGATAACATCTCGCTCTGAAGTCTGATCCGCAGACACATCACACGCTGGAATGCCGTCCTCAGCTGAAACACTGCAGCTACGTCCGGTTCCTTCACACGTCTCTCTCAAACCGACTGGAATCTGCCCATAGGGTTATCTTGAGGTGGGACAGGTCGGAATTGACGCAGATGTTTAGTGCTGGTTTATGCTTGATAGCTCTGTAATTACTGACTTTAGCCGCCGTCATCAAAACACTAGCATGTTAAATATCTATCACAGGAGAGTGGAAATATTAAATATCTATCACAGAGAGTGGACATGTAATATTATCAAGGAGATGGACATGTTAAATATATCACAGAGAGTGGAATGTTAATATCTATCACAGGAATGGAATTTAAAATATATCACAGGAGAGTGGAATTGTTAAATATCTATCACAGGAGAGTGGAATTGTTAAATATCTATCACAGGAGAGTGGATGTTTATTTACAGGGAGTGAATGTTAAATATCTATCACAGGAGAGTGGACATGTTAAATATCTATCACAGGAGAGTGGAATGTTAAATATCTATCACAGGAGAGTGGACATGTTAAATATCTATCACAGGAGAGTGGAATGTTAAATATCTATCACAGGAGAGTGGTAATTGTTAAATATCTATCACAGGAGAGTGGTAATTGTTAAATATCTATCACAGAGTAATTGTTAAATATCTATCACAGGAGAGTGGTAATTGTTAAATATCTATCACAGGAGAGTGGTAATGTTAATATCTATCACAGGAGAGTGGTAATTGTTAAATATCTATCACAGGAGAGTGGTAATTGTTAAATATCTATCACAGGAGAGTGGTAATGTTAAATATCTATCACAGGAGAGTGGACATGTTAAATATCTATCACAGGAGAGTGGAATGTAAAATATCAAAAAAGAAATCACAGGAGAGTGGTAATTGTTAAATATCTATCACAGGAGAGTGGTAATTGTTAAATATCTATCACAGGAGAGTGGTAATTGTTAAATATCTATCACAGGAGAGTGGTAATTGTTAAATATCTATCACAGGAGAGTGGTAATTGTTAAATATCTATCACAGGAGAGTGGTAATTGTTAAATATCTATCACAGGAGAGTGGTAATTGTTAAATATCTATCACAGGAGAGTGGTAATTGTTAAATATCTATCACAGGAGAGTGGTAATGTTAAATATCTATCACAGGAGAGTGGAATGTTAAATATCTATCACAGAGATTTAAATATTATCACAGGAGATAATGTTAAATATTATCACAGGAGATGGAATGTTAAATTTATCAAGTGTAATGAAATATCTATCACAGGAGAGTGGTAATTGTTAAATATCTATCACAGGAGAGTGGTAATTGTTAATATCTATCACAGGAGAGTGGTAATTGTAAATATCTATCACAGGAGAGTGGTAATTGTTAAATATCTATCACAGGAGAGTGTAATGTTAAATATCTATCACAGGAGAGTGGTAATTGTTAAATATCTATCACAGGAGAGTGGTAATTTAAAAATAAAATATCTATCACAGGAAGTGGAATGTAAATATCTATCACAGGAGAGTGTAATTGTTAAATATCTATCACAGGAGAGTGGACATGTTAAATATCTATCACAGGAGAGTGGACATGTTAAATATCTATCACAGGAGAGTGGAAATGTTAAATATCTATCACAGGAGAGTGGAATGTGTCAGGTCCGACCATCGGGGTTTGAAGAGGTCCGTGTTGTGAATGTGTCAGTCTGTAGACTGTTCTATATTTCTGGTCTGTTCTGTTTAATGCAGCTTCCCCATCCACTCTTGGTGCTGTAGACAGGTGAATGTAACTGATCACAGTCAAGTGTAATATCAAACTGTCTATTTAACCTCTTAACCCCACCTGAACCGAGCACACTTTCTCCACTTTGGCATTACCCAAATCTAAAAGCGTCTAAATAGCGACGAAAACGAGGATGACAATGAGCGACAAAAAACATGCCGGAAAAGCAACAAAAAACGTAACAAAAACGTGACAAAACACAACAAAAAAGTGACAAAAACACAAAAACAAAAAAAGTGACAAAAACACAACAAAAAAACCTGACACAAGCACAACAAAAAAGTGACAAAAACCATGACAAAAACATAACAAAAAAAGCGACAAAAGGCAACATAAAACAGTCAAAAACGTGAGACAATCGCGCCAACAATTTTCTTTTTTCTTCAAATTAGGCATTACACTGTTGCTCTCCAGTCAAGACATTTTTAGATTTAGGTAAAGTCGAACTGGGCTAAGAGTAGGGCTGAACGATATTTCATATCTCAATATTCTTGCCAGATATCTTGATATCGATACGATATAATTATGGTTAGGTGAAAACTAAGCATTTTTCAGAAAAATAAAATAAAAACATAATACAAAAGAGTGCAGTTTTATTCATGAAAATCTATATCGTTTAAATCTTGCTTTTTCGATTTTAATGTTTTGAATGTTTATATCTCGATATCAATACGATAACGATATATCGTTGTTTTTTTGATATTAATATCTTGAATGTTCATATCTCAATATCGATACGATAACGATGTATCTTTCAGCCCTAGCTAAGAGGTTAAGAAATGGGGGTAAATTCTGAAAAAAAGGGGAAAAATTGCTTAGAAATTAGGAAAAAGTTGTGAAAAAAATCTAGAAAGGGTTTTATTTTTCCCCCTTTATGTCGTCTGTTCAGGACAATGATCTTTTTGATCGACAAAGCGATGGAATAGTCCATTTCTGAAGATTTACCAAAACATTGCTTCATCATCGCTATCGCTATGGGCACAAAGTCCCTCACAGTATTGATCTATTCATTTTGTCATCATAGCCCAGCCTTACTCCTCTGGACACGATCGGTACAGTGTGGCGTCGCCCGGTCGGCTGGACATAACCAGGAAGTGCCGCTACTCGTTTGTGCTTCAGCGCTGGTTTAGTAACGCTTGGTTGTAATGATGTTGATCCTCGTTTCCTCTCTGTAAACAGGCGCTTTAACCGTTTGCTCTGTTTTCGGGGGTTGAAAGCCTGCAGTCGCCGCAGCAGTGATTAAAGGTGCAGATCAAGCCCTGTCCCCGTGTCTGACGCTGATGTGACGGACTAATGTGGAGCAGATGGAACAGGCCTGGAGGGAAGTGGCCTTACTGACGTTTCTCATGTACAAGTACTTTGATTTTTACGGAGGATAATGTACGTGAATCAACGCTAAGCTCAAAATGTCAGTCAGTAAAACAGAAACATGCGCCTTTAGCTAGTTTTCTCTGTTAACATCTTTAATGTTTAATGTGATGAGGGAAAAGCAGACCAAACTCTCTCTTTAAGAGTTTGTGACATTTTGTGAGCAGGAAATCCCTCCAATATGGCTGTGGCTCCCTGGTCTCTCCCACGCTCCTTCATTCACAAATACATGTTTGGGATCCACGTGTAGCAGGAAAGGTTGTGACCGAGATGGCGCTGTAATCCAAATATGGTCATTTCCTTTGTGGGAGACAGTTTGGAACCGATTTGGAAAATTTGGCAAAAGTTTGGAAATCATCGGACATTTTGGAAAAGTTTTCAAAGTTTTTGAATTTAAAAAAAAATATTTAAACAGTTTTGGAAAAGGTTTGAACATTTTAAAAAAGTTTGGAAAACTATGGAACAGTTTGGAAAGTTTTCAAAAATTTGGAAATGTTTAAACAAGTTTGGAAAAGTTTGGGGCATGGAAGTAATGAGGAAACAAGTTTGGGGGGGAAATACAACAGGGAAAAATTGGGGTATATTTTTATAATATTGGGGAAAATAGAATGGGAAAAAATTGGGCAATTTTTTTTAAAGATTGGGGGAAGATAGAGAAAACATGGGGATGAAATTGGAGAAAAACTTTGGGAAAAATAGGTGTCAGTAATCTGCAGCAAAAGTTTGACATTGCTATCTCTGTATTGATGAACTTTTCCTATTCACCTGCAGCATCTGGCCTCCTTCCCGTTGGCCTCCTCTGCAGAAAAGGGAAAGTAAATGGTAAATGGTCACATTTTATATAGCGCCTTTCTACCTGCTTTAGGCACTCAAAGCGCTTTACATCAAGGAACCAGTCACCCATTCACACTCTCATTCATACACCAGTGTACGCAGACACTGGAGGCAAGGTGGGTGAAGTGTCTTGCCCAAGGACACAACGACAGTGGGCACCTGCGGGATTCGAACCGCCGACCCTTTGGTCACAAGACGACCCGCTCTACTCTCTGCACCACCGTCGCCCCAAAGTACTTCGACTTTAATGAATGACGTTTGTTTAGACCAAAGCTCGGCGAGTGTCCTCCGCTGCAGCCTCCCGCGGTGGACCTTTGATGCTGCTCGTGCGTACTCCGCCCTAATTGAACCCGTCAGTCCGTAATCAGCGTTCTCCTCCTGCGCTGCGGGGGGAGCTGTGGTCACGCGTTTGCTTGTTGTGATTCGGTGAACGCTCCACAGAAAGACAAATGTAAACAACCGTAATGAAGACGCAATCCAACATGGCGTCAGGACGGAGCGCCGGCGGGGAGAAGCTCGTTCTGTGTACAAATACAGAGCTCTGGGTGGCACCGACCAACAACATCTGAATGAGACCTTTTAATGCCATAGAAACTTCCAAATGACAGTAAAGCTTTGTTTCTTAAAAATCCCACTATAAACATGAGATACAATGAAAGTATTATATTCAAAAATATGACAAAGAATGCAAATAAATGAAGAGACGATAAATACTGAGCCCAAAAATGTATGGTTTATCAGTAATGATAAGTCCATATTTAAAAAGGCATTTGACATAATATAGTTCTGTGGCAACTGTTGTGAATGTGATAATGGTCTGTTTTTAAATGAAACTGTACTCCTTTTAAATTGTATTTTTTTATTGTGTGCAGCGCTTTGGTTGACTTTGGTTGTTGTAAGGTGCTTTAGAAATAAACTTGATTGATTTGATTGATATAATTATTGTGACAGCCTTAATTGGAGCTAGAACTACAAATAATAATTTAAAAACATCACTGAATCACATCATCCTCAATGAGATCTCAGAAAACTACTGTTCTCTCTTCAAAAACTTTCCTGGAGCTGTGTTTGGAGCCACTCACGCATCTTTGAGTAATCCTTTGGTGTTTTCCATTAGAAATGGACCGCAGCTTCCACAGGCAACTAGGGCTGCATGATTTTGACAAAAAACATAATTGGGATTTTTCTGACATATATTGCGTTTGAGTTTAGGGCTGGGCAATTAATCAGATTTTAATCTAATCGTGATTTTAATCAAGTTCGATCTCAATAATTGCGTGGTGCTTTTTAATCAACAAGAGAATTATCCAGTCCTGTCCTGTCCGTGATGCTGCAGCGCCTGTCAGGTCAAGCGCAGGGAATACTCAGACCAACAAACAGGAAGGCAGATGCAATGGCAAGGGAAGAGTGTCTGCAGATCTGGTGAATTTAAGTGTAAATCAGCTACAAAGTCGCACTAACTCATCTTAATGGGAAAAACAGAAAGACGGAGGAGCTGTCAGAGGAACAGGACGTGCACAGGGATGAAAAGTTGACCTTCGAACACTTTGACTGTATTGGACCATGTGGACTACTTTTGAGGCTGCAGCCGTGGATTAGCTGGACTTCTAACAGTGAATTATTAGTTTGATTATCTTTTATACAAATGCACTGCTTACTAGTATTCCTTTATTTCTTTATTTACATATTAAGTTGTTAGCGCTTGACTCCGTGAAGTTGTGGCCTTGTGAGGCTCCGAACACAAACCATGCACTTGTTATCTTCAAACATTCCACTTTTTTGCGTGCCCTCTGCAGATGTTTGTGTGTTGCGTGGTGCAGGGCAGGTGAGGGGGTGTTGTACTGTGAGTACAGCGTGGAGCACGTCTTTGCTGCTGAGTCAGCTGCAGTTTACAGTCCGGCTTGCTAGTCCAGGAAAGGTCACATTTATTGTTTTTATTATTAAAACAAAAAAATCAAATCGAAAATCGAGATCGATCAATATGGGGAAATAATTGGGATTTTTTTGTTGTTTTTTTGGTCCAAAATGGCCCAGCCCTATTTGAGCTGCAGATAAACTTCTAAAACTGCTGTTAAACATCAGTTACATTTCAGCTTGATCAGCAACAAGATCCAAATCTGCGAGAGGCAAAGAGGCATTTTAGCATTAGCAGACTATACATGGTAAAAGGTCTCAACTTATAACATTTAACGAGGACTATAACCATATCATATCCTTGATGCCCCTTTTTTAATGACGATAACATAACTGTGTGACGAACTAAAAGTAGTTCTTTGGGGACTAAAACATGTTCCGTAATTTGTCTGTGTAGATTCTTAAAACCGGCCCTCTGTCTTTGGTTAACCCCCCCTCTGGAGTCCCCTCTCGTCCGTGTTTACACCTGGGGGGCAGTGAAAGTGTGTCTGTTTCATTGGGAGCTGATGGAGAGATTAAGTGCAGCCCGTCAGACTGTCTCCGTCTGCGTTACAGACCTGACCCCCCCCTCTCTCTTTTACCTGTGTCTGATTCTTTCATCGTCTCATGTCGCAGAAGCACTTGACCCGCCGCGCTCCGCCGGGGGTTAAACAGTAACATGAGCCCTGTGCGTATCAGAGTTGTAAACCTCAGGGAATATGCAGCACACACCGAGGGTCCGATGGATGGACGTCTGCTGCCCCGCGCTGGAGCAAAGAGCAAACGCACCCAGTTTCAGCTTTTCCTCTCCTCTGCAGTTCACACTCCGGGACTAAACCACATATCTCTGCAGGGGTTTTCAGAAGGACTTGTTGAGATCTGATTCATAGCCTGGTATATTACGTTTTGTAAGTCTAAAAAACAAACAAAGGGAAGTTTAAATATGTTGGTAAATGTATTGCCTATAAACTCATCCCTATGATGAATTGTAATGCCACAGATACAGTACCCGTCAAAAGTTTGGAAACACTTTTACGTTTTGGCATTTCTTTATTTTCAACACTATTTCCATTGTGTGGTTCTCATTGAAGGTGTTAAACTATAATATTACCACAGGGTTATGTAGGAAACAAAAAGGGTGAAATAACTATAAATAACTATTAAATTCCATTTATTCTTGGCATGTTCTCACTGAGCTCCATAACCTGAAATGTTTTAACCCTCACCTGAACCAAGCACATTTTCAGCTTTACCCAAATCTGAAAGCTTCTTGGGGGAAAAAGTGTCAAAATAGCAACAAAAATGAGACAAAAGGCAACAAAAGAGCAAAGGAAACGTGTGAAAAATATTAATGAAAAAGTGATGAAAATGTGACGATAAAAAGCCACCAAAAAATAACAGAAAAGTGACAAAAACATGAAAAAGGGACAAAAGAGTGACAGAAAGTGACAAATATGTATCCACAAAAAAGCTATGAAAAAAATGTCCAATAATGCAAGGAAAAAGGTTTGTTTCGATGAGTTTTGTGGTCTTAGCTTTCAAATGAGGCATTACTCTGGTCTATTGGCTGTAAGCGTTTAGATTTGGGTAAAGCTGAACCGGAGAAAATGCACTTGGTTAAGGCATTAACAGGTTAACAGTCTGACGTCCAAGGTCCAGTCTGTGACGTTCTAAACTGTAAAGTGTGCAGGGGCCGGATTTATTCTTTCATGTTTATATGTTCTTCAGAGGTGGCTCATTTGAAAGACAGAAATCAGCTGATTCCAAAACAAAAAATGATAAGTCTCAGTTTCTTATGGTTCTAAAATTATAAGCTATAGTCTGCAACATAAATTATAAATATGATCACTTGAGACAGATTTCCATCACAATGTACTTCGCAAGGGCTCATTTTAAAGCTCTAACCGAGGTCTTTCCAGTGCTAAGGTCTCCACCACTTTTGGTTTCGGAGATAGCAGCCTTTCATCGGCAACTCTAACACCGATTAAAGGCCGATACCCTGTAAAAATCATCCAAACCTAACCTTACTTGAATGGCCCCAGAGTTTTAGGGCTTTAGCTTTATTCTAAGTCAGACATTGTAGGACCGATCCCAGCTGATGATACTTTCTCTTCACATGGGCCACTCCCTGCACACCTAATCTGAGCCTGATGCATCTCCACAGTCAGCACCGAGTATTACAGATATTCAGAAGATGCTGCCGTTCTGCACACTACGGACAGATCCCGGTCATCTGCATACATGAGAACCTCCTGCACTAGAGGTCGACCGATATGGGTTTTTCTAAGGCCGATTCTGTTATTTGGGGATTTTGATTGGCCGATGCTGATATGCTTGGCTATGCTATATTTTTGGACGATATTTTTGGCCGATTTTCCAATTGTCTGGTCTATAATTCTGTAAAATATAAACACTTGGCCACTCCAGCAGTGGCCAACTTTAGTTTAGGTGATTCAATCATAGTTTCTGTCCCAGCTTTGATTAGTTGCCGCTAGCATTAGCATACTGCTGTTAGCATTAGTATACTGTTACTAGCTGCGGCATTTTGCACAGCGATCAAAAATACAATTGCGGAAAAATAACATGCAGCACGTCCATATTCACTGAGGTTTAGTGAAGCTTGTATTTACCAAGCTTGTAGCTAACCAAGAGTTTCAGTGTGATGTTTCTCATCTCTCCTGAGGCCTAGAGAGTTGTGGGGGACTCTTTTTAAAGCCCTGACTTCGCTCTTTCGCACTTTCGGCCCCGGAGATATCGGCTTTTCTCGGCGGTATATCGGTCGACCTCTATACAGCACATCCAGAGTTGCAGTTATTGAGCTGCACGGAAAGCTCGTCCATGTAATATTAAATTGTCTACTTCAAAATGTCTCTATTTCGAGCTTCTGTATTCCTAATACAGAAGAATGCATAAACCTCCAAGTCTTTCCCTAAACCTCTCCCTCCTCTGCGCCTCGACTTTCCCCGAGTGTCAGTCCAACCCAAACTGTGATCGTGTTGCTTGTATTTGCAGACTCATTAATAGCCATTTCAAAATTACAGCTTTTACTTCCCAATTCCCACAGACGACGGCGTTTTCGCTCAACATATTCTCCTCAAAACCCCGTCGAACAGCAGCCGCCTGTTCGTCTCGTCTCACTCATAACCTGCCAGCACGTCTAACTCTGCGCCGAGGAAGCAATTTCACCTATTTGAACTCGAATTACGAGTGTCAATATTAACTTTCCAAGCAGTCTTTGGACACTCACGCACACAGTCCCTTTACAGTGAACTTAACCCGTTTGGAAATGCGTCTTTCGTCGCGCTGTTTGCCCCGTTTTTATTTATAACTACCATTTGACGAGGAAATTGCACGCTTCGAGTTGATGAAATGTCAAAAGTAAATATTGAAATGACAGACGGTATAGCATAAACAAGTGGCTGCGTTTGTTTTGGCGCCCTCTGTGGTGCGGACAGGGAACAGGCTGCCTGTAAAGCGGCTCAAAAAAGAGGCCGGATTTGTTGATGGAGGCGATGATGAGCTGAGGTTTCAGTTTCGCCTAATGGAGCTGTTGGCTTTTATTTTGACAGGTCGCAAACATCACCAAACTGAAGGACTTCCTGCTGCAGCATCGGAAAGACTACGTGAGCGGCGGCAGGTGAGCATGAGTTTTTGTTAGTGAAGGTCATATTTTTGCTCCTATAAGAAGCCTAAAACTGATGAAAAACTGTGACTCAAATCTGCAGATATTATGTCGAAACCTAAAAACGAAATGAAAAGTAAAAGACGGTTTAAAAATGTGAGACTCATATAATTTAAATTCACTGCCAAAAGAACAGGTCTGTGCTTTGTTCATGTGAACAAACATGAAATATGATTTGATATGTTTGAATAATCTACTATCAATATAATGCTGACTAAAGTAACGTTTTATTTATTTATTTTATTTATTTATTTATTTATTGGTTTATTTGGTCGGGACAGTGCATGTTAATGAACATACATGGGTCTCATGCATGTAAACAAGCCACACCGGATTGTAGCCTTGGGCTAATTCCCATCGTCGTCCCCCATGCACACTCTCAAATACACTCACATTCATCCTGGCCTATTGTACATGTTTTTAGTGGTGGAGGAAACCTACGCAGACACGGGGAGAATATGCAAACTCTACACAGAAAGGATGCACCGAGAGGCGGTGTGAGGCGTTCGAGGGCTGCGATGTAAAATGATTTCTAAATGTAGTATTATGTTCAAACTGTAAAAAAAAAAAGTTTGGTAAATAAATATAAGTCTAACGTTTGCTTTGCTACATATTATATTTATGATGAAAAAATGTACAAGTACACATGTCAAAATGATTACGCTGGGGTAGGTGAAATATTTTAACTACGCTGGTTTTTGTTTATCAGCCCGAAAAAAAGAGGAAGCCTTTTCAGTGCATTAAGAGGCTCCAGAGCCTGTCAATCAAGCTCTGAAGCTCTGTGGAGGCTCCGCCCGCCCCACGAGCGCAGGCTTCCTTTTTGTCCTTTTTAAGGAACAGGCTGCGTAGGAGGAGACAGAGCGGCCATTAAGGTTCACACAGGACTCGGGAACCGTTACAATGAATGGGGCTGAATGGGACCCACTCATCTTTATTATATTATATCTATGGTTTAGCCACAGCACAGGTGAACAGCAACATTGAATCAGTCTCGATCAATAGCAGTAATGTAGTGCCCTCTAGTGGTCAGATACGCAAACTACCGTAGACTTAGCCTGGCACGAGCCAGACTGATCCTCCATGTTAAGAGATGCATAGGGATACAGTCTGGAATTGTGTGATTTGAATCTCGCTGACTCCGGCAAAACCAAGATGAGCCAATCATAGCACGGGAGGCGGAAGTTAACAATGCGTCATCTTCCGTGCTAGGATTTCCCATCAAACACCTGTGCTCCTCCGGACCGTAACCAAAAGGCAAGGCAACTTTATTTATACCGCACATTTCGTACACAAGTCAACTCGATGCGCAGTAAAGATGGCAGCCGTGACACAACGATCTTTTACCAGTGCCCTTTCTTTTGTTTTAAATGAGCTGGACTTGTCCTTAAAGCCACAGCAAGAAGCTGCTCTGAGGACTTTCACTGGAACATTTACTCGACTGCACGTGTGGACTACAAAAAACATGGCGGAGGACGTAAACGCAAAGCGTAGGTCGTTTTGTGTTTGATTGGTTCACTCTTGTTCAAACTGCGATCATTAGCCCCGTCTCGAGTCTCGATTTGGAAATTGCGTCCTACAATTCCAGACTGTCTTTATATGTATTTATAAATACATATAAAGACAGTCTGGCTTTATGCCAGGCTACCGTAGACTAATGTCACTATAGTAAACACTAAAAGTTACTTTTTAAAGGAGTCATTGGTAATCAGTAGTCTGATTACTTTTTCAAGTTATCTTTGGCAACGCTGGTTATTCCCACAGCTGACAACAGGAGGAGCTCCAGGCAGCTATATACCTGTTTTTCATTGTTACTATTTAATTCTTACAGACATCATTTCACTTTAAAAGATGTAAAATACGGAAGCTGTGGCATGTCATTGAGCCTTATTTACCAGGCGGTTTCCCTTGTTGATCTGCTTCAGCCTGATCTCCTCGGAGGTGAGTCGGATGACAGACAGTGAAAGAGACCAGATCGATCAGGACGCTCAGATCTTCATGAGGACGTGTTCAGAGGCCATCAGGACGCTAAGACACGAGGGTAACACACACAACTACTGCAGCAGAAAACACCAGACAAAGTGTTAAACTGTCAGAAACTGTCAATGGGAAGTTCAGCTCAAAACATTTTAGGAATTTTCCTAAACTTCAAAACTGTCAAAATGCTTAAATAATCATTTTTTCTGTTTTCATGTTTTCGAACCATACAATTTTGAGTAATGTTACAACCCAGCCCCATAAAAGAAGAGACTGTTTAAAGCCACACCGCATAGAATTTTACCCAATAAATAAAATGGAAATACAAGCCTTTATTTTATGACAGATATTTTCAGAATAGAAAAATACCTCATAAGACCTAAGACATGACTAACTTCACTTGGAGTGGGGACGTCTCCATGGAGATGTCACTAAAGTCAGCAGAATTTGAGATTTAAACAGGTTATAGGTCCTCATCCAAATCCATTCTTTGATTACCCACTGCAGAAATGGCATTGTCTGTCCAGCTGGTCATTAGGAACATGTTTTGTACTGATGGCAACAGTATAGTCCAAAATGTTATGGAGTGTGCCTTTAAGACCAGTTAAAAAATATCACCAAAAAAGCACAGATTCCAAGCAGAACTTCAATATGCAATAAAAGAAATGGGAGTGAGACAAAAATATTTGAATAAACCTTTTATTGAAAACAAAAATTAAAAAGAAATGGGCTGTTTTGCTGCTGGTTAAAAGTTTAGGACCACAACTCAAAAATAACCTGAAATCCCCTCAAAACAGAAAGTTCCAAACATAATCTCAGTAAAGTGTAGCTTCAGAAATTGTTTGCGGCGCTCGATGCCTGTGTTTCCAGGAGGTGAAGACAGCCTCACGAAGGACATCAACTGTCTGGAACTGTTGTCCATTTTTGTAAACTTCCCTTACCATCCATCCCCAAAGGTTCTCAGTTGGATTTAGATCAGGGGAACGTGCAGGATGATCCGAAAGAGTGATGTTATTCTCCTGAAGTCCCTAGTCCTGCGGGCATGGTGAACTGTAGCGCTGTGGGATGCTCTCTGTAACATCTGCACTGAGCCAGCGGCTGTTTGACGCCCCTGCACCATCTGAAGCTCCATTGTTCCACTAAAGGGAAAAGCCCCAGATCATTATGGCGCCCCCTCTTTGTGACTCGTAGAAAACTCGTAGAATAAGGCAAGGCAAGTTTATTTGTAGAGCACAATTCATACACAAGTGCTTCACAGTTGCATATTACAAGAAAGCCAATAAAATCAATCCATAAAACATCAACAGAAAAATATCAATTACAGTATAAAAAGGCAAGAGTGCAGATAAAATACTTTCAGTTTTCATATGCATGAGTAAAAAGAGCTGTTTTCAGCCTGGATTTGAACATGGTCAGAGGCCTGTCTCACATCCTCATGAAGACTGTTCCAGATTTTAGCTTTAGCCTCAGCGTGTTTATTATTGACTCTGGGAACCACCAGGAGACCCCTCCCTGAAGTTCTCAGGGCCCGAGATGGTTCATACGGCTCGAACATGTCAGAGATGGACTTTGGTGCTAAACCATGAAAAGACTTGTACACAAGCAGAGCTGTTTTAAATTCTATTCTCTGAGCGACAGGAAGCCAGTGCAGAGACTGGAGCACTGGACTATTTCCTGGCTTTCTTCCACTTTTCACTGTCCCACGTTTGGTGCTCTCTTCCAAAGTCTTAATGGACGGTCCTGTGGTGTTCAAGGAGATGAGGCCTTTGAAGATGTTTTTGCTGTTGAAGCCCTTCAGTCGCAGATGATAACCTCTGATGGTTATTGGGCTGCAGTTGGCTCCAGTAACGGATTCCTTTGGGGTCCAGGATCCTTTGTATATTTGGCCACAACCCAAACTCTGTCCTCTTCAAACCCTGGTGTCAGACATAATGATGATGATGATTTCTTTAAGACTTTTCAAATCTGCTATGATAGACATTTCACTGTATAACTGTCAAATCAGATTCTTGTGCTGAACTTTACCTCTGTCTGTAAAGGCACTACCTTCAGTTGAGGTAATTCCCTGTTTGTTCCAATTAATTCATATTAAATTCTGTTGATTCCCACAGCAAATTTCCCTCCGAGTTGAGCCCTGTCTCACACCTTCATGAAGAGTTTAGCTGCAGAAAACTGAAACACAGCCTCACAGTTTAGTCCTGACTCTCAAAATACTAAGGCCTTAAATGTCATTAAACAGCATTACATTGGAGTAAATCTGGCATTAAATGTACATTACGTAGAAAGTAAGGCCATTGCTGACCTAGATTTGTCAAAAATACCAAAATTAGGGCTAAAACTCTTTCCCGCAATGTCCAGATTTACTTTGAATATTGAAATGTACCTGCAGTGCTCTGTTTAGTCTTAACAAATGAAAATAGGCACAGATTATTGCTATTGATAATGAACTTGCATGTCTATGTCCCTCTGCAGCAGAGAAACAGGTCGGCTCAGCTCAGACCAAAGACCACAGAGGAGCCGTGCTCGACCTCATCGAGGCCTATCTCAGAGGTGACCGCAGCTTTATGTCGTGACTCATGATTCATTCTCCAAAAGGGACTATTGTAACCGTTTGACATCTCGCTGCCTCTGTCAGGAGTGTGTAAGCTGTACTCTGAGCAGAGAGCCATCCGGGTCAAGAGGGTCGTGGACAAGAAGAGACTGTGAGCTTTTCCTTTTATTCATTGTGAGCCTGATGGATCGTGAGTAGAAATCTCTAATGTTTCCATTTCCTGTAGATCACGGCTATTACCGGAGCATCATAAACGGGAGGTGAGAGCAGCCGTGGTGGAGCCGGCCGCAGAGGAACAGTCTGTCACAGAGGAAACTTCAGGTCACTACAGTCTAGTGCTGTCACCATACCAACATTTCAAACTCCATTTCGATACTAAAAAAATAAAACTCGATTCTCGATACTGATTTCTATACCACAGCAAAAAAGGCTGTAGGAAACATTAGTCTCTTTGTACATCTGCCTTGTTTTATCTACATTACAGAACACTCAACACTGTATACGCTTTCATCCTGTTCTTCAAAAATCATTGTCATAATGTTTTTTTTTTCTCTCTCTCTCTCTCTCTCTTATTAAATGCTTTGCATATTCATAGTCAAATGGTAAAATATCAACAGTATAAACTCTTTACAGACTGGATTTGGCCCCTGACCATCAGGTTAAACACTGTCTGTTTCTGCCTTAAACAGTAACAGTCACTGATCACATTTAGGAGCAGAACAGTGCATTCATACAAAGCACAATATTAAACTGGCCTTTAAAAACAAACAACACTAACATGGCCCAGCAGCAGTATCAGATCCTATACTTCGACAAAGGTTGTATTTGGTTTTAGCATTTTATTCAGGGTTTAAGTGAGGATTCTAGCTCTAGTCTAAGTTTTAGGCACAGTCGCAGGTTCCTTCCTCCTGCTCTGAGAGCGAGCAGCAGGAGGAGGAGGAGGGGTCGCTCTCTGTGTGCAGCCCTGAGGAAACAGAGAGAATCGATACCTGCTCAAATGAATATCTAGCTTCCATACCACTTTAGTGTCCATTTAGCATTAAGGAATCCAGTTTTTTGACCAGCCTCCTACAGTCACTGCCATAGGAATCACACAAACGTCCTGAGCTCTGAGCCGGTTCCTACAAATGCTACTTCTGTTGCCGATGTCTTTCTGGACCTGTTTGAATTGAGCGTTCTCTCCCCATACAAATGAATGGATTATTGATATTAAAGTATGGTGAGATATGGCATTGCTGTGCTTTCTCCATCATTAACGTATTATAAGATGATTAGTTTGTCCCTCCAGGATTTTGCTTTGTTGTGGACTAAAATGCCGGATGTCGTCGTCCATTTTTCCATAAATTGCGAGTTAGGCTGGATTTTTTAATTCTGATGTAAACTCTAACGAGACATGGACACAGGGAGGAATTTCTTGTATGCAAATATAACAAGTCAAACTGATTTAATCAGAGGGATCAGTAACTCACTTTTGTTGTACAGAAGTTGCGGAGTTGAGCAATAGTTGCGAATGCCGCACTGCTTTCACGGAGAGCTCAAATTCCTGGAGGGACAGTTTAGTGGATGTGTATCCGACTCACAAAAAACATACATTTAACTGAATAATATGATTCAGAATTTCGCTCAGAGGACACTTTTATACACTCATTCTTATCTGAAGTAAAATCTCCAAAGGTTTGTTAGCATTTAGCTTCAAAAGTAGCAAATTATGAAGAATCCAGAAGTTTACAGCTGTTGTTAATCATCACTGTATTTAGACAAGGTCAAAGCCTCATTAGAAATCATTATTGAATGTCTTCAGGAAAAAGATTGAGCAGGTTAACAGACTCTGAAAGGTTTCCTGGTGTAGCTGACTTGCTAACTGTCCGTATATGTTTGGATCCAGCGCCGCTTCTCCTTTGGATTTCTACTGTCACTGCAGTAAAGGAATAAAATAAAAAAATAAATGAAATTAAATGGAGAAATAATAAAATAAAGTAATAAAAATATTAAATAATATCAATTCATAATAAATGAAATGAAGAAAAAAAGAATGGAATTGAAAGAAAAAGAGCATATGTTTGACCACTGTGTCCTGGAGTGACATGAATGTTTCCCTCTGCAGAGCGCAGTGTGTCTGAGGCGGCAGATCCCACTGGAAACCTGTGGGAGGAGGGACGGGAGGAAGACGAGCTGTCCCCCGAGGAGATGCAGATGGTACGCTCCAACTCAGAGCCTAGAAACAAAAAATGACTTTAAACATTAACCGTGGTGTCTGTGCTGTGTTCAGTTTGAGCAGGAAAACCAGAGACTGGTCGGCGAGATGAACAGCTTAGTGGACGAGGTCAAGTACGTGACAACTGTTTTATTCTCTCTCTATTAAGGCGATGCAGAGGTCGGGTTTTTAGATGTTCTTCCCTTAACATCTTAGTTTTAATGTCACAGTAAAATACCCTCCATATGATGTTTATTTAACACATTTTGTTGACTTGGGATTTAGTCTAAACTCACTCCATGTGCAGATGTCGCTAAACTTTAGGACCGGTTTTTCCCCAATGAGGTTTTCACTTAGCATTAGTTAAAACATTGACACACAGATGATCTGGACAGAACTGACATCACAAGAGACTATTCAAAGAAATAAGGCCTGTGATTTTGAAGTCCTTCTGCAGTAAGTTCCATGTAAATGGTTGGTCTTTCCCAACTCACACTTTAGGGGTAACATACTGCAAGGTGTCTCCACTGACTCTGCTTCATTTTGTAAATAAAAACATACCAATGTAAGAGTTGAACAGCCTGAAGTCCAACCTAATTTACTTCAGAGTATAAGAAACAGTGGTAAGCCTACAGTACGTTCAGACCTTAATGCTCAATTATAAAAAAAAATGTTATCTGATTTTTTTGCAAGGTCGTTCATATTCCTGTCAAATGCGACCTATATGGTTGGTCACATTTGAAAAGATCGGATCTGTGTCATTCAGACTGTCATGAAAAGATCAGATACAGCCCACATGGGGCAAATAAAAAATCAGAATTACAGGAGCATTCATATACAACATATCTCCACAGTCAACAACAGGCATGAATGTAGTTTCCGCCAACCTCTTTACAGTGAAAGAAAGACTATATTTATTCCATAGTAAAATCTTAGTAAAACTCTCTAAATAAATGTTGGATGTGCAATTTAAAGGACAATTTATCATCAATTATAAAACCCACATTTTTAAAACTCGATTCCAATTAAATTTTCTGGCTAGATTTAGTGTCGATTGATTGTCAAAGTGATTTTCTCTTTTAACAAGAAGAAAAACATCTGCGATATTTCTTCCAATGCTGTTTATATCATCATTAGCTCCTACAGACTCTAAAGTCCGGACATTTTCTCCAGTTTGGCATTACGTAAATCTAAAAGCGTCTTGAAAAAAGCATCAAAATAGCGACAAAAGTGCAACAAAAAAGTGACAAAAATTCAAATGGCAACAACGCGAGGTCTTAGCTTTCAAATGAGGTGTTACTCTGACCTGTAGGCTGTAAGCTCCAGTCGAGAAGCTTTTCGATTTGGGTAAAGTCGAACTGGAGAAAGTGCACAGTTAAGGCGGCTGGTATGTTTCCCTTAGCACCAGTAGATGGAGCCAGTTTGCGTTCTACATTAAAGTTCTGAAATAGGAAACGGATGAAAGCACTCTCCAATGTGTGAATAAAGAATAATGCAGGACCTTTGGGTTGGTTTCAGTTGTGTAATAAATGTTTGTGTTCAGGCAAATCGAAGGGAAGGTGGTGGAGATCTCGCGGCTGCAGGAAATCTTTGCAGAAAAAGTCCTTCACCAAGTGCGTTTCCGTACGCTTGTCTCATCCTTTTCTCTGTGTGTTTCTGTGAACTGACGTTTTCTACTGTGACTCCAGGAAACGGAGATCGATAATATTCATCAGATGGTGGTCGGAGCCACGGAAAACGTCAAGGAGGGGAACGAGGACATACGAGAGGTGAGATTGACAACAAACACATTTGTGTTACTTACTTTAACTTCACTTTGTCTCTTCTAGAAGAAGGTTTCCCGGCCTACGTCATTAAAGCTATCACTGTTCATTTCCTTTGTGTTTATGTTACGTAACGCAGTGAAAAATACTCAGTGACTTCTTTCTAAATTTATATTGCCATTGAAATGTACATTTTAGGGTTGGGCGATGTCCCCTTAATTGGCAGTTGACGATGTTTACAGTGAACCATGATATCGTCCATATAAGCATTTTTTAATTTACATAGCCTATATATAGGCTGAATTATATATGCTGAATTTTATTTATGTTAGGAAAAATGTGAGATTGCAGAATAAATGTATCTAAACTAAACATGATCTGAACAGAGTCATGGAACATGAATTTTGCAATAGAAATGCGTTAAAACTCGACTTATTCAGAGCTTCATCTGCTCCTCAATAACAAGGCTCTTATCACACTAATACAGCTGTAATTCAGAGCTTATTATTTGCTTTTGCTCAATTTTAACGTAATGTTTAAGAAACAGTGGGTGAACGGGACAATATTTAGAAGTTTGCGTCGTAGCCTACGTTATTGAAGCTGCTCCACGCGCCGCTCGGTCCGTGTGCTCTAGCCTCGTACCTCCTGCACCGCGCCTCTTTCTCTCCTCTCTCTCCTCTCCGTCCTTCGTGAGAACATCCAAACCCATGCGCTCTCAGCTCTGATGTGAGATCCATCGCAGCATTTTAAAACTGTTTAGTTTCCGTACGAAAAGCAAAGCGAAACCACGCGGTGTTAAACAGCAGCTGCTTTTAGAGAGAGATCCCCGCGCGTCAGAAATAGAGCAGCGCTGCGTCTTTATTTTAATAATTACGGCTAACAACACATCATGTCTTCTGGCTTCTGGTAGGCTACTTAAACTAGCATGCACATTAGCTATATTCGAGATTTAATTTACAGTGCAATCCCTGCAAAGTTTGTAGGTTTACAAGGCCCACAGAAGATCAGCGCGTGTTTCTGACAGGAGGGGGCGTGGCATCACGATGGTTTGCTCTCTATCGTGATGTTGCTCATCCAGCACGGCACAACCCTAGTACATTTATTTTAGAACTTGCAAAATATAAACTCATAAACATTTCCAATTATTTTCGACAAATAATGTAATTTGAACATCTGGCCTAATTTATACTGTCACTGAAAGTTTATTTAGATAATATGAAAATTCGCAAAATTTTTCACTGTTTTCAACGCCAAACAGATCCAAATGTAGATGTGTCACACAGCGATTAGGGTTGCAAAGGGGCGGAAAATTCACAATATATTTTCTGAAAGCTTTCAACGGAAAACTTAGCCCGGAAATTTGGGGATTTAAAAAAATAATTAACTTGTCAAAATGCATAAATAAACATTTATTTTTGAATCTTTGTTGCATAAACAATTAGTGAACTATTACTTACACATTAATTCTGTTTTTGAACCATAAAACCTATACCAGTCATGTGAGGCTCAAAACACAGAATGATTCTCAACTTAACAGCAAAGCTTTATTAAGATTTTATACCATGGTCTGGGTGAATACTCGATTCTGATTGGCTGGAAGGTGTCCGTTAAAAAGTGATAATGTACACCTAGCCCAGAAACAGTTAAATAACAGTTAAATCACGTTCTATATCACTCCACTGCAGCTGTTCCCATAGTAAAGGTAAACAATTGAGCTGGAACTAGTTTCAGGTACATTATCACTTTTTAACGTCACCTTCCAGCCAATCAGAATCGAGTATTCACCCAGACCATGGTATAAAAAATGTATAAAATAGGTACAAACTTGTGACAGATTTTCACCGCTCTCTCCAATGAAAAAACGTGAAGTTTTCAGAGATATCTGCATTTTTATCGGTTGATAGTGGATATTGTAAAATACTTAATTTCTATATATTCCTGTTTATTTATTTTATTCATTCATTTATGGACATATTTGGAGGATCAGCCCCATGAGATACATCATCTCATTTTCAGGGGTCCTCGGGATCACATCCACAGGAAACAATGTAAAACCACTGGTGTTATTGTATAAGTGGTGCTCTGAGTCGCCTGCAATTTTAGACTTTATAGAGGCTAAACAGATTCCATTTCCATCTGAATAGAAATGGAACCTCTAAACAATAGACAAATTGATGAATATCAGAAGAATACAATTGCAGACATGGCCATATCCCCCGTTTCCTTTTGCTATGTCATGACCTCACACACAAGCTCTATTTAGACTACAGGAGAAATTTTATTTATGCTAAAATAGGGAGTTTAAGTCGTTGTTAGACACAGATTGCACTTAATTAAACATTAGTTAGTCAGATTTAGATACATTATAGGGATGTTTAAACTGTTCATTCCCATGAATAATTTCCAGTTCTGAAAAGTCCCGGAATTTTTCATCCCTAACAGCGATCACAGAGATGTGCCTTTATCGTCTCCGTAAACAAAGGGTGTGTGTCCTGGCACACAATTAGTTTATGAATTAACCCGTTTTACAATGTTCTGCGGTGGACAGACCAAAATCTGGGGCATAATCCCAATATGGACACCAATATGGCCCTGCAAACAATGAATATTCACATTAATTGTTATAACTAAGTGTAAAACAGTTTTTAGGTTTTCATTTTTTTCAGCAGGTGATTAAGATAAAGTTGTGCTTTTTTCTGCAGGCAATCAAAAACAACGCCGGCTTCCGAGTGTGGATCCTGTTCTTCCTGGTCATGTGCTCCTTCTCTCTGCTCTTCCTCGACTGGTACGACAGCTAACCCCTGTGCCACTCCGCTGCACGCCCGCCGACACCTGCCACAATCCCACAGTCCCTCACAAAATGGCTTCCGCTGTAGACCGAGCTGAAACGGTTCATCAGCCGTGGACACCGAGGACGAGGAGAAGGAGAATCCTGATATCGGCCGAGATTTTACTGTGGAACTTGTGCTTTTACCTTCAAAGGACTTCACTGGACACTTTGTGGCAGCGATAATTGCATGAACTTTGGATTATGTAATAGTATTCGCTGCACTAATACTTTAAAAAAAAAAGAGGCTAATTTTTGTAGCCAAATTTGAGGTGATCTTTACTGACCACTGACAATCTAATAAAATAAAAAAATGAATTTCACTCAATGTTTATGTTTCTTTATACCAAGTTATGTTCAGTGTTAATTTCGACAACATATTTTAATTTAGTTTTAGTCTTAATTTAATTTCAGTCAAGATTTAGTAAAAAAAAATCTTCTAAATTTTAGTCTAGTTTTAGTCGACTCTGCATTTATAATATTTATTATAATAATCAAGGTCCTCTGCTTTATGGAGCTTCTCCCACATTTTCCCAATAAAGCTCAGAGCTGTTCCTTTGGCTGTGAATTTAAATGATATAAGGCTCTTTCAGATTGTCATTAGAAGTTTGGATGATTTTAGTCTCTCCTTTTCATTTTTATTTAGTGTTAATTTAGTTGACAAAAATATCTGGACATTTTAGTCATAGTTTTAGTCTCATGAAAAACTTTTGATTTAGTTTTAGTCCAATTTTAGTCAGCAAAAATTTTACTTTGACTAAAATTAAGACTAGATATTTTAGTCGATGAAATGGACACATTGTTATGTTCATTTAAAAGCTATGTATCCACAAGGAGAATTACACACTCCTGAAGAGAACGGGAATGTTTTTGGTATGCATCCTTTTAAATCCAGGCCTGTTTCTTTATGAAATACTTAATCCATCAAACTAAGTCATAAAAGGTATATATTTTTACTGTTTATATTCACAATCAAAAAGGCAAGACAAATGACTGTGGATAATGAAAAACACCAAAAAATAAAAAGCTGCACTTTAAACGTTCGGTTTTTTTTGCCGAGGCTTTCAAAACAAAAGCGTGGCCTTTTGAAACAACCCGCTGAAGATGAACATTTATTTAAAAGTTCATACTAAGGCCAATATCTTAATAGTAATGAATATTTTAATATAATCTACAGCTTGTTAACGCCATTGCTTCTTGTCATTTAGCTTTAAGTCGCTTTTATACTGAAGGAAGGTGCGTCGCGAGTTTCCGGCCTAATACTTTTCGGCTTCATTCTTCAGCAGTTTTTTTCTTGGGAAAGACGCTAGTTTTCACGGAGCGCGAGCTTAACCGTTACGAGATGCTGAAGTAGTGTGTCGTTTGTCCCTCTGCTGTTTAACATTGGGTGTTTCAACATATTTTTGAGTGATGTCGGAGGGTGAGGACGGGTGGGAGTGTGGTTCGGACGTGTCTCGGCTGGTCCAGGGGGAGCAGCTGCAGGTTTACCCCGGCCTCCTGGCTCTGTCCTCGGTGTGCGGGGTGGTCAGTGGGCTCCTCACTGCGGCTCTGCTCCTGCGCTTCTGTGTCAGACCTTTCATCCTCACCAGACAGGTAAAGACACATCCAAAACTTTACACATCTGTCTACTATTCAAACCATTTGGCTTATTGGCAGTGTTGGAACAAGTTGGAATTGCATGCAATGATACTTTTGCTTGTTAATGTGTTACTACTACTGCAACTACTATGCTGTTATTAGCTAGTAAAAAGTAACTAATGCTTGGAAACAAGTTATTGAGATAAGTATGTCTGTTGGCTCCAATCTCTTTATTAATTTGTCCAAATGTGCTAAAAAGACAAAAGAAGTTCGGGTAATATACAAGCAACAAACAAAAGTAAAAAGCAATTGAAATCATGACAAAACAGAATCAAATTTGCGGTCAAAGAGACGAGTCACACGCCAAAAAAATTAAATAAAAATACAATAATAATGATATTGCACGTATTGCGCTTTACGAGCCTGTGTTACCAAGTTATTCAAACCGCGCAACAGTGTAGTCATTATTCATTCACGCTATACACGCCACTACTGTTGTAGTCACAGCCACTGCCAATCTACGCCATCGGCCCCTCCGACCCCCACTAACCACTCACTCACAGGCACTCTTATTCATTCTGGCTGATTGCTTGTTTTTAGTGGTAGAGCAAACCTACGTGGACACCAAAGAATATGCAAACTCATAAAACTCCGCCCTGTCCAGACGAAGATCAAACGTGGGACCTTCTAGCTGTGAAGTGCTAACCGCTGCCCCACTGTACCACCAACAAATGAATTAATAAAACCAATTGTCCCAGACCCATTGAAAATTCTATTTATTAAATTGTTATTAAAATGAAAACATTATTTGGGAAACCCAGCGTCCCAATGTAGCCACAGAAGTTCCTGTTTCATTACTGACTTTTGTGACGCTCTGTGAGGACTGCAATTGTGGTAAGGTTAAGTTTAGGGTATACTTAACACGAACAACATTGTCCCATATTTCTGTTTTTGCTATTTTTATTTTTGCCCTGTTCAAAATAATGAAGCTGGCTCCAAAACCCAGCCAAACTGTGCATGAACATGAACGGCCTGAACGCTATGGGGAAGCGACCCTCACTTAGTCCATTGCTCTTCTACAGTCTATGGCTACTACCCCGAAACATGGCCCTGCTCATATGAAAGTGTGAAGTCCAAAGAAAAGTGATGTGACACTGTTTCCTCTGCTCCTCAGGGCTATAACATCCGCCGTCTGCTGGAGCCGGAGGAGGCGGCTCTGGAGAACAGTCCAAATGGCCGTGTGAACGCTGCCAGGAACACGGGGCCCAGGGCCAGCAGCAAGGACAACGTACTGATCTGCAAGGTTCACATTTTAAAGGATTGGACGGGTTTACATTTTTTAAAAGTCTAAAACATGTAAACTCATCAATTGAGCGTTCTAGTAACAGTAACATCTGAACACTGACGTGTTTTTCAGCCGGAAAAGAAGCCGCCTCCTGTGAGCGGTGACGTCGCGGCGTTTGCCACAAGAGCCAAAGTAGTTTATCCCATCAACCAGAAATACAGAGTAAGGACTAGGGCTTTGTCTTATAGTAGGACAGTGGTTCTCAAACTACAGTGCCACCTAAAAAGATTGTGGGCTCTTGATTGAAGTGTCGCCAGTGTACCAAAGTATGGGAAATAGTCATCAGCTCCATTATAATTAAGGAAGAAAGCCAATATTATTTGGTAATATTGGCAACATAAACTACTTTGTATTATTGCTCTTCTTAATTTATAAAATTAGGACAGCACATCCTTTAAACAAAGGCACAAATCATTGTTAGTTGTGAACAACAAAAAGTATGTAAGAAGTGAGCCAGGAAGTATCCGATTGATCAGACGTAACCTTTGTTCACCGCATTTTTGTATTTTGTCATTTACTCTGATTTGTAAAGTGCTGCACTCTTCTACATTTATTAGCCTTTAGCGGATGGAGCGTCCAACCCGTCTCTCCATGAAGCGTCCGGTGTGGCCCCCTCTCAGCGGACCCCCCCTCTCCCTCCTCCTCCTCCTGCTCTGACGAAGACTCTGATGAAGAGGAGGAAGAGTGTGAGGGGCAGAACGGAGGCAAACATTTTGTGTCGTCTGTGCTGCCTCAGAGTCTGCAGAACCACAGCTTCACTCCCGTCCCCAACCGAGGGCTAACGCTGACACTGACCGGGTAAAGAAACTACTACTACTACAGATATCTTCAATGAAGGTACTTGAGTCATCTTCTATACTCAGTAGTTGAAGTCTTTGAACGTTTCGCCTCTCATCCAAAAGGCTTCATCAGCGGACCATAGTCCCGCTCAGCCCGCAAGCTGGGTTTTGGAGCCCGCACAAGTTTCATTATGCTTGTGTGTAATGACAAATAAAGCATTCTATTCTATTCTATTCAGCTTAGATAAAGACCACCAGGAATCTAAGCTGCGGGCTGAGCGGGACTTTAGTCCGCTGACAAAGCCTTTTGGATGAGAGGCGAAACGTTCAAGACTTCAACTACTGAGTACAGAAGATGACTCAAGTACCTTCATTGAAGATGGATAACTCCTGTACGACTGAGAGCTTACACAGACGTATTACTACAGATACTAAGAATAAGAGTACTCTATGCACTAGGGACTTTTGTTTCTTATTTGTACTCAGTAGATCTCCATATCGTCACAAGTTCAGCTGCATGTCGTCTTTACTGATCTGTCCCAAGTAATCGACTTCTCCCACACTCATAGTTTCGGAGTGGTTCAAAGCAGTTTGGGAGCCAGGTTATCCTTCCTTTCTGGTCTCTTGCTGATTTTATTTATTGGTTTATTTGGTCGGGACAGTGCATGTTAATGAACATACATGTAAACAAGCCATACCGGATTGTAGCCTTGGGCTAATTCCCATCGTCGTCCCCCATGTGCACTCTCACACTCTCATTCATCCTGGCCTATTGTACATGTTTTAGTGGGAGGGGAAATCAGAGTACCCGGAGGAAACCTACGCAGTCACGGGGAGAACATGCAAACTCCACACAGAAAGGCCCCGTCCAGGTGGGAATCGACCCCAGGACCTTCGAACTGTGAAGCACGAGCGCAAACCGCTCCGCCACCATGCTGCCGATTTCATTTACTTCTTTCCACCTTTCCAGCAGTGCACCATCAGGACTTATGAGTCTTCAGGCCGAGATCCGTGTCAAATGAATGGCAGCACTGGTCACACTCAAAAGGTTTTTCAAGATTGGTGTTTTTGTATATTTGCACTTTCATCTTACACCACTGAGTTTGGTGTATCGCCAACCCACGAGCCTTTGTGAATGCCTTCTTGCAAAAGCCACAGATTCTGTCATCTGACCGTGTCCTCCTTATGGCTTCCCTGTTGAGTGTTCTTCTGATGGCGTCTCCACCATGGGTTTTTGCACAGGCTTTCTTTTTCAGAAACGGACCTCATGTGGGATTTGACCCTTTTTCGTGGTAAATGTTGCTCCACAGGCCATAGATTTTGTGTTTTCAGAGCTATATGGAAGTTATTCTAGCACATTCTTGTCCAAATTTCATGATTTTTGTTTTGCTGTCATTGATTTGGAGGCCTACCAGCTCAGCAATTTCTTTAATGGAGTATATAACAATATTTAGATCCTCAGTTGTTCTTGTTTCAATAGCAAAATCATCTGCAAATTCCATGTCGGTTACTACAGTTTCTTTGCTTTCATTTTTTAATGGAGATGCATTTGTCATGATGTATCCTTAATGCATGTTTGGTCACCCAGTCCAGTACTACAATAAATAGTAGCGGACTGAGAACACACCCCTGCTTCACACCCTTCATCAGTGGGAACTCATTACTCAATGAATTTTTCCACCAGACAACGGCAATTGGTTGGTCATAAATATTCTTAATAATTTCAAGATAATCATTAGGGAGTCCATAAGTTCAAAGTATTTTAAGCATTTGGTCTCTTCCAACTGAGTCAAATGCCTGTCTGAAATCAATGTAGCAACAGTACAGAGGTGCCTGAAAAACAACTGACTTTTCTATCAGCTGAGTTGGGACAAAAAATGGTCCACTGTAGATCTTTTGGGACGGAAACCACATTGATTTTCCCTCAGAAGACCACCAATATCTTTGAGGATTCAGGTTCAGAACTATTAGCATGGTTTTTACAGCAATATTTAGTAGAGATATTGGGCAATAATTCTCCAGTTCTTGTTCTTTAATGTCTTCTGTGTTGTACATGAGGTTTGGAGTCAATGTTTCAATTATAAGCTTATCAAAAATTCCATCTCCTCAGCTACTACTACTACTGCTGCTGCTACTGATGATGATGATGAAGTATTAACCAATTCTTTACAAGTGTGCGTTTATTATGAAGCGTTTCCATAGTAACTAGGGTCCTAATCCAGGGTCCTAATCATCTTCATATTATTATTATCATTTACTACTGTTGTTATCACTACTTTTCGTGTAACTTTCAGTGTGGAAAGTCGTATGAATCTGTTCTTCTTGGCTCTGAGAGATGTCCAGCAGATCCATGTCCAGCTTCAGGAGGAGATGGAGCTGGTGAGGTCATCATCATTTGCTAAAATCATTGTAATTGATTTTCATGATCGTATACGTTGAAAACACTGCAGTAACTCTGGTCCTTGGATTTCTTTGCAGGTATATTCTCTGATGATGAAGATTTTATTTGGGGCGCGTTTTCCCAAAAGCAAACAGGAATCTGACTTTTTCAAAAGCGTTCTCCAGACGCAGGAAAAGGTAGAGACAGTAATGACCATAATAGAAACATGGAATTAGTTTAGGTGTAGTACAAGCCTTACACAAAGACATGAAGAAGTGACACAACTGTGGATCTTCTGCAGGAGCTGAGTGAATTGAAAAACAGATTTCCCTTCAGTCCACCCGCCCCTGAGCAAAGTGAAGGCGTCGTTACGTTGGAGGAGGTTGAACGGTCTCAGAAAGAGCTGCTCGAACACGGACTTCACACGGTAGAGACAAATACACACTTTGATACTGAATTAGAAATATAAATACTGTAAAACATGTATCATTCTGAGGAAATCAGTCAAAAACAACTCACATCTCACTGAAAAACGTAATTACAGACAATGATACTTTTAAAAGCTGTATAAAATCGTTGATCACAAATGTACTTTGTTATACGCCTGCACAATGTATTCCCAACTGGTCCAATGCAGACACGTGATTATTGAATCATGGATTCATGACATCAATCTTAGCTTATCAACACACAACTGCGTCTAACACATCCCATTGTGATCATCCATCATGGCCTCTCCAGCACTAAACATGTAACCAATATGTTTATCGCTATTTGAGGTGACCTAATCTCCACATCGCAAGAAGCCACTATATATTGCAAAATCATCTGACTGAGATTTACACGTTTATCGCAAACACAGCCTGAAAAAAAACCACAAGAACTAAAGCCGTTTTCACACTGGCTCTGGTTAGGTCGACCTAAAGGGCTCTCAACCCAAGAGTCAGCACGTTGGGCTGAACCTTTAAGCTGCTCTAACGTTCTGCTCTCAGACCAGCTGAAACCGGTGTCTCGCACTGCCAGACAGAATGATTGGAACGTGGCAAACTGAATCAACTTTAGCGATGTACTTCTCTCCTTCGCCCTCTCCCTCTGCCGCTGTCTGTATATAAAGTCTCTGTGGTCAATTTAAGTGCATTTCTCATCAGTCGGAGGCATCACCCTCACGGTAGCAGCTAGCTGCAAGAGAAATAAACTATCAGCACAACACGTAACATCAGGGAACCCATTCCATGCGCATGTCGCTGCATTGACAGAGCTCAGCGAACAGCTGATTGTTGTTGTTACGTAGCACGGCTGTTGAACTATACTGCAATCGCTCCAACATGTGTGAAAACACCAACGTGCGCCAAAGTTGATTTTGGATTGGTCCTGTAGACCAGGGGTTCCCAAACTTTTTTGGCTGGGACCCCAAAAATTGACACGTAAACAACTCGGGACCCCCATTGTATAAAGTTATTGCCTCTTACGCTACTTTAGGGAAGAAAACACATTTTTAAGTCAAGTTAACATGTATTTAAACTGTTTATTTTAACTATATGAATGGATTTCACAAATGATATGCTGTTTTACACTTGAAAATATATCAAAAACAGTTGCCTTTTTCTTTTTTATTTCATCCTAAAATCATCTGGGGACCCCCACCCAATGCCTCGCGACCCCCCGAGGGGTCCCTACCCCCACTTTGGGAACCAGTGCTGTAGCCCATTTATTAATGGACTAATTACAGTGGTATGCAAAAGTTTGGGCACCCCTGTAAATGTTCATGATTTTCCTTTATAAATCATTGGTTGTCTGGATAAGAAATTTCAATTAAATATATCATATAGGAGACAAACACAGTGATTTATGTGTGCATAAATTTAGGCACCACAAAAGAAAATTTAACTTAATATTTTGTGCATCCTCCTTTTGCAGAAATAACAGCCTCTAAACAGCCTCTTTCTATAGCTTCTATTCTTCTTTACAAAACATCTCCAGTTCAGTCAGGTTTGATGGTTTCTGAGCATGGACAGCCCGCTTTAAATCACACCACAAATATTCAATAATATTCAGGTCTGGGGACTGAGATGGCCATTCCAGAACATTGTACTTGTTCCTCTGCATGAACGCCTTAGTCGATTTTGAGCAGTGTTTAGGATCATTGTCTTGTTGAAAGATCCAGCGCAACTTCAACTTTGTCACTGATTCCTGGACATTGTTCTCCAGAATCTGCTGATATTGAGTGGAATCCATGCGACCCTCAACTTTAACAAGATTCCCAGTCCCTGTACTGGCCACACAGCCCCACAGCATGATTTGACTGTAGGTAGCACGTGTTTTTCTTGGAATGCTGTGTTCTTTTTCCACCATGCATAGCCCCTTGTTTTGCCCAAATAACTCTATTTGAGTTTCATCAGTCCAAAATGAAGCTGGCTCGTCTAAATGTGCTTTAGCATACCTCAAGTGACACGTTTGTGGTGTGTGCAGCGAAAAGGCCTTTTCCGCATTACTCGTCCATACAGCATCTCCTTGGATAAAGTGCGCTGAATAGTTGAACGATGCACAGTGACACCATCTGCAGCAGGATGATGTTGTAGGTCTTTGGAGCTGGTCTGTGGGCTGACTGTGGCTGTTCTCACCATCCTCTGCTTATCTTGGTGTGCCACTTCGGGCCTTAACTAGAACTGTGCCTCTGGTCTTCTAATTCCTCACAATGTTCCTCACAGTTGAAACTGAGAGCTTAAATCTCTGAGACAGCTTTCTGTATCCTTCCCCTAAACCATGATGTTGAACAATCATTGTTTTCAGCTCATCTGAGAGTTGTTTTGAGGCTCCCATGTTGTCACTCTTCAGAGAAGATGCAAAGAGGAGAAACAATTGGCCTCCTTAAATAACCTTTCTCATGATTGGATTCACCTATGTATGAAGGTCAAGGGTCACTGAGGTTACCAAACCAATTTTGAGTTCTAATAATTAGTGCTAAAGGTAATCAATAAAAATCAATAAAATGACAAGGGTGCCTAAATTCATGCACATGCCTAATTTTGTTTAAATAATTCTTGCACTTTCCATAAATCATATAAACTTTATTTCACTTCTCAAATATCACTGTGTTTGTCTCCTATATGATATATTTAACTGACATTTCTTAACCAGACAACCAGTGATTTATAATATAATTATAATTATAGAATTTACAGCGGTGTCCAAACTTTTGCATACCACTGTATAGTCTCATTCTTCAGGAAAACATAAGGAAATGGGGCCAAGGCTTTGGAAGTTGCCCTAATGAACTTTCCATTGAAAAGTTTTTTTGCGTTTTTAAGTCCTTATTGAACATTGGCTCATCATTCTGACCTCTACATGTTTGTCTTAACATGTGCAACATCGTCCTATATTTTTCCTTTTGCTAATTCTATTCTATTCTATTCCAAAATATAGAGTTGGCTAAAAAACTGCCAAATTGCTGGCATGAATGAGCGTTGTTAGCCTGCACTGAACACCCTCATGGTTTTTAAAATATCGTAATATCGTTATCACAATATTCCACACATTTATCTGAATGTCACATTTTTGTCTTGTTTTGTATTATACAGCTGTTTATGATAAATGTACTAAAATTAAATAGTCTTACATCTTCTCAATGTCAATATTATTAAGCACGCTCATTGTTATGTAAATATTTAAGACAGTTGTGATGCTTTTTCTGTGTGTGCAGTGTCAGAGCTTCAGTAACCAGGTAGAAAACTTGTCTCAACTTCTGCTGAGCAACACCAGTGTTATTCATCCTGAAGAAGCTCAAGAAATCATCAGCTCCATCTCCAAGAACTTGGCGCTGCTGGAGAAGCATCTACAGACCTGCCAGGACTCACTGCTCACGGTAATCCTTTGTTCTCTCTGAATCTGCCCGCTCTGCCTCCCCTGTCCCGCCCCTGACCCTCCTCTGATCGCCATGTCCGCAGAGTGTCCAGGAGAAGGTTCAGTGGTGGCAGGAGCTGGAGGCTCTGCTCCAGTCACAGCCCGCGTTGTTGCGGCGGGAGACCTGTTTGAGGCAGAGTTTGGTCTCCACAGCGTTGGAGCAGATGACCAGCGACAGAGTCCTGACTTTTAGCCAAATGGAGAAAATCCTGTGGGAGATCCAAGAGGCTCAGAGTGACGGCCTGAAGCTGCACAGGCAGGGTACACTTCACACAGTCAGTCAAGTCTTGGAATCGTACATTGACTCTTTTAGACTGATTTTTAACATCTGTCATAGGACTAAGTAGGGCTGTGCAATTAATTGAAATTCAATTACGTTTTCTATTTTTACACTACACGATTATAAAAATGGCATAATCGAGAAAAAACTATTATTAAGGATGCCCCCGCTTCTCCATCCAAAGCACAGAAAGTCCGTCCTGCGAGGTTTGTGTGAGCACTGAACTACCAGCGCAGCGTGATGAACTGTTGTATTTGTCCCGGAAATAATATCATAATATTATAATAATCATTTTTATACATAGCTCTTAAGATAAAGCTACCGATAAGTGCTCACCTTTTGCTGAAAGGAGAACCGAAGTTTAGAAGCCTCTATATCCTTTGCCCAGGGCTGGTTGTTGCAGAAAAGTCTAAAACTCTTCTTCAGGAGCAGATCTCACAAACGCAGCTCAAAGCAAATTCGTATTATTTCATGCCGCTGGGATCATTGTTTTTTCCCCTTCGCATTTTATGTGCTACTGGTACATGCTTTGGTCCGACATAAAAAAACAGTGCAGTGTGATGATGTCATCTATGTCTCTATTGATGTCATCTACACTCACCTAAAGGATTATTAGGAACGCCTGTTCAATTTCACATTAATGCAATTATCTAAACAACCAATCACATGGCAGTTGCTTCAATGCATTTAGGGGTGTGGTCCTGGTCAAGACAATCTCCTGAACTCCAAACTGAATGTCAGAATGGGAAAGAAAGGTGATTTAAGCAATTTTGAGCGTGGCATGGTTGTTGGTGCCAGACGGGCCGGTCTGAGTATTTCACAATCTGCTCAGTTACTGGGATTTTCATGCACAACCATTTCTAGGGTTTACAAAGAATGGTGCGAAAAGGGAAAAACATCCAGTATGCGGCAGTCCTGTGGGCCAAAATGCCTTGTTGATGGTAGAGGTCAGAGGAGAATGGGCCGACTGATTCAAGCTGATAGAAGAACAACTTTGACTGAAATAACCACTCGTTACAACCGAGGTATGGAGCAAAGCATTTGTGAAGCCACAACACGCACAACCTTGAGGCGGATGGGCTACAACAGCAGAAGACCCCACCGGGTACCACTCATCTCCACTACAAATAGGAAAAAGAGGCTACAATTTGCACGAGCTCACCAAAATTGGACAGTTGAAGACTGGAAAAATGTTGCCTGGTCTGATGAGTCTCGATTTCTGTTGAGACATTCAGATGGTGGAGTCAGAATTTGGCGTAAACAGAATGAGAACATGGATCCATCATGCCTTGTTACCACTGTGCAGGCTGGTGGTGGTGGTGTAATGGTGTGGGGGATGTTTTCTTGGCACACTTTAGGCCCCTTAGTGCCAATTGGGCATCGTTTAAATGCCACGGACTACCTGAGCATTGTTTCTGACCATGTCCATCCCTTTATGACCACCATGTACCCATCCTCTGATGGCTACTTCCAGCAGGATAATGCACCATGTCACAAAGCTCCAATCATTTCAAATTGGTTTCTTGAACATGACAATGAGTTCACTGTACTACAATGGCCCCCACAGTCACCAGATCTCAACCCAATAGAGCATCTTTGGGATGTGGTGGAACGGGAGCTTCGTGCCCTGGATGTGCATCCCACAAATCTCCATCAACTGCAAGATGCTATCCTATCAATATGGGCCAACATTTCTAAAGAATGCTTTCAGCACCTTGTTGAATCAATGCCACGTAGAATTAAGGCAGTTCTGAAGGCGAAAGGGGGTCAAACACAGTATTAGTATGGTGTTCCTAATAATCCTTTAGGTGAGTGTATGTCTCTAAGAGAGGATTAGTTTAGAAACGGTTGCATATTTAATATAATTTGGACTCTTTTTTTTTTTTAACTGTTTTTAACTATTGTTAACGGCAACAAATAATCGTTTGAATAATTGTGATTTCAATTATTACTAAAATAATTGTGATTATTATTTTTTCTATAATCGAGCAGCCCTAGGACTAAAATAAGATATTGATTTCAGCAGCTCTTAAAACACTTAGTGAGGTGCAGAAAGTCGGAACATTTGCAATATCAATCACACTTTATTTAGTTGGTTGTGTTTATTATGACTTCCTAGAATAATACATGGTAATTTGCGTCGGACCAGGGGCCGATACAAATTCAACGGGAGAGACATAGTTTTTGGAAAGAAATGTCCAAAAAGTTTTCCCTGATCATTACTTGGAAGCGATTGGATTCACAAACCTTCCACATTCATCTTATGGCTGAAAGTCCTTCCATCGTTTAGAATATTGTCTCCACTTTTAATAATAATAACATTACATTTTAATTTATTTTATTTATTGCCCTTTCTGGACACTCAAGGTGCAAGGTTAGTTTCTCTCTCATAGAGTTACATTGGACCCTGCCCTCCAGCTGAGATTATGACATCATCAAATTTTACAGCAGGAACATAACTTATTACCTCCAGGTTTGTATGATGAACTTTTACTTAGTTCTTCCTTACAGTACATACATTTTTGTTTGTGTGTGTGTGTGTGTGTGTGTAAAATTTCTACCTTACGTTTAACTTAATGATCTTGTATTTGTCAATTTATATTTTTTTAAGAATGGAATATGATATCTTTGGATGTAAAACCTCATGATCTGTCCCCCAGGAAGATCAGCCACTCTCATGACAATGGCAAATGAGGCTTTAATAAACAACTTCTATTTTTCAGAGTGCCTGGGAAAGACCTCAGAGCTGGTGACAGAGAAGATGAGCCGACTGGAGTCAAAGAGGAGGAAGATGTTAAAGAACCAGAGCAAAGAGAGGAGAGTCCTGGAGCAGCCCCAGAGAGACCTGCAGGGGCTCTTAAGGTCAAAAGAACTCTAGTCAAAAGATACAGCTTCATACTGCGAGTGTCATAATAATAATAATAATCCTGTCCCTCCTCCAGGTTCATGAGGATATGGCTCTGAGGCACAGACAGCAGCTGAAGGATCTGGAGCTGCAGCAGGAGCTCAGGCTTACGGACGCCATCACAGAGCTGTGGACGGTGAGTCACAGGGCTGTTCTTCGGCTGGTTTCAGCTCATGTCAAATATCTGTAATATAGGCACTCACATTTTCTTCTATTTTTTTGAATGTCTGTTTATCTGTCGATTCACTGTTTGACGTCATTTTACATCACATTTTATATTTTATTTTATATCATTTTATAACAACCTGACTTCATTACAGACTACACTCCCTAAATCAAACTCTGTGCTGAATTTAACCAGTGCTAAATGTTGTCTTTATTGTTCCATAGCGCTGGGTCTACAGTATTAACAAGATGAGCAGCTAATGTTGCTAACTAGCGGCTCTGGCGATTCTGAGCCGCTTCATGCTTGAGTCCTCAGTGCATCTGCATCACAAATCCAGAGAGTAAAGAACTCAGATATAGCCTTTAAAGGATCTGTATCATGCTATTTTAGCCATTCCAAAGTAAAGTATAGGCATATATATGATATATTGTACCTCTATCACTATGGAGTACTCATTTTTGAGAGAAATATAAGTATTTTTGGGGGGTATTTTCCCTACCCGGAAGATAAGACGCTTCGATTCAGTTAACTCCGCCCCTCTCTCTGCTCATTCCACATTTGCAGTATTATAAATATAAATATCGCTGCAAAAAGTGAAGTTACTTCACATAATGCAGTTATAAGGAGTTGACATGTGCAAAGCAGTTTCATAAATGGCTAACACACATGCTAACATGCGTTTTGATTGACTCACCGCTCAGTTTGGACTCCCATGAGATCGCGTTGGTTATAAAAGTTATAAAAGTTAATCCACTTTGATTCTGGCCAAGGTTCACCAAGCATCCATCAGGTTGGTTGATATAGTAGCTAGCTTAATCCCGGAAAGAAATTCCAACTTCTGGCGAGTGCACTCTTCTTTAGGAAGGTAGTCCTGTTCCTCTCGTAGCCAAACGCGCATCCGTGGCATTATCGGTAAGAAAAAAGAACAGGCGGTGTCCAGAGTAGGTTAGAAAGAGCTCAGTCTTCAAAAACAACACTTATGCTCGATCCATGGCTCCTCCAGCCGTGGGTGCGCTTGATTAGCGTCGTGGGACAGCACAGACGCGTCGGAGAGTTGCTGTTTTTTTTTTTTTTTTTTTTTTTTGTTTTTTTTCTTTTTTTCAAAAAAAAAAAAAAAAAAAAAAAATCATAAATAAAAATCAGGCCGTAAGGCATTACATTACAGACGTAGAGCACTTCCGTTCCGCTGTGACGACACAACTGAACAGCTCAGTCGTTTACCAGGAGAGGGTGGAGCAGCTGCTCAGAGAGCAGGATTCAGGAGGATTACTTAGAACTGCGTGAATGAAGCCAAAAACCGCTCTGGGGGTGTTTTTGATAAGGAAATAGCATAACAACATGGCTAAAAGCTCCAAAAAGTCGATTTTGCATGATATAGGACCTTTAAAAGAGATATAATATGTCCATATAGAGCACCATTCACCTGTAGCTGTCTGAAGAAAGAAATAACAAAAATGTGGTCTTAGCAAGTTAGTGCCCACTCACAAAAACAAAATGTATCAAATGTATAGAAATACTTCTTAAATCAACAAAGTGAGGCCCAAGAAACAAATCACAACATTAGGCATAGGAACATCTTTCCAAATTACAAATGTCATTTTAAAGTGCACTATGCAACTTTTTATTTGTTTATTTATTTATTTGACAGGGACATGTACAGGAGCATTAATCAGCATATGAAAAGATGCTTTGTACCAGACTTTAGCTCTTAGAGCTAATTTCCATCTGCATCTTTATGTAAAAATAGTAGATGTAAGTGGATCTTTGACCTTTCATTGACCCACTGGCTGCTTGGGGGGTTAGCAAAACTCCTTTACTTACCATCCCGGTGGTCCCCAAAACACTCCAGCAGCAATTGTTCTTTAGGTTTCTGGTAGGTTTTCGCTGCTGATTGAACCGTCTCCATGGTTACGTATACATTCCATTCAGAAAACCTACCACAAACTCAAAAAACTCATCAAAGGGGCCACCGAGATGGAAAGTAAAGGAGCTATGCTAACCACCCATACAGCTGCTGGGTCACTGAAAGGTCAAATACGCACTAATATCTCCTCTCTTTTTTTTTACATAAAAAGTTGCATAGTGCACTTTTGATAAATAGAATAAATAAATAAATATATAATAGCTTGATTAAAATCCGTATCTGTTTGAGATAAAGTAGTATTGCTGCATCTCTAACCTTCTGGAAGGTAGTGAACACATCCGCTAACCGCAGATTTCACATAAAGCGTACAACAACACCTCAAGAACCCTAATGCTCTGCTCCTGAACATTTGCAGAGCCTGCGTTCCTCCTGGTCTTCGCGGCTCGCCGATCAGTGCCGCTGTCTGCTCCTCTCCTCATTGTCCACTGAGGCCGGTCTGACCCAGGACCGGGCCGAAGGATTGTGGTCAGACCTGGAGCAGGCTCTGAGTCCCAAGCTCCATGAGGCTGAGAGCTGCATCAGTGAGAAGTTGCAGGAGACGAGGGGCCGGCTGCACCGAGAGGGAAAGGTGGGTTTACCCATGAGCTCCATGTCATACAGAGAGGGAAATGTGAGTTTTATCCATGATTCCATGTCATACAGAGAGGGAAAGGTGGGTTTATCCATGAGCTTCATGTCATACAGAGAGGGAAAGGTGGGTTATCCATGAGCTCGTCATACAGAGAGGGAAGGGGGTTTATCATGAGCTCCATGTCATACGAGAGGGAAAGGTGGGTTTATCCATGAGCTCCATGTCATACAGAGAGGGAAAGGTGGGTTTATCCATGAGCTCCATGTCATACAGAGAGGGAAAGGTGGGTTTATCCATGAGCTCCATGTCATACAGAGAGGGAAATGTGGGTTTATCCATGAGCTCCATGTCATACAGAGAGGGAAAGGTGGGTTTATCCATGAGCTCATGTCATACAGAGAGGGAAAGGTGGGTTTATCCATGAGCTCCATGTCATACAGAGGAGGGAAATGTGGGTTTATCCATGAGCTCCATGTCATACAGAGAGGGAAAGGTGGGTTTATCCATGAGCTCCATGTCATACAGAGAGGGAAAGGTGGGTTTATCCATGAGCTCCATGTCATACAGAGAGGGAAAGGTGGGTTTATCCATGAGCTCCATGTCAACAGAGAGGAAAGGTGGGTTTATCCATGAGCTCCATGTCAACAGAGAGGAAAGGTGGGTTTATCCATGAGCTCCATGTCACACAGAGAGGAAAGGTGGGTTTATCCATGAGCTCCATGTCACACAGAGAGGGAAAGGTGGGTTTATCCATGAGCTCCATGTCACACAGAGAGGGAAAAGGTGGTTTATCCATGAGCTCCATGTCACACAGAGAGGGAAAGGTGTGTTTATCCATGAGCTCCATGTCACACAGAGAGGGAAAGGTGGGTTTATCCATGAGCTCCATGTCACACAGAGAGGGAAAGGTGGGTTTATCCATGAGCTCCATGTCACACAGAGAGGGAAAGGTGGGTTTGTCCATGAGCTCCATGTCACACAGAGAGGGAAAGGTGGGTTTATCCATGAGCTCCATGTCACACAGAGAGGGAAAGGTGGGTTTATCCATGAGCTCCATGTCAACAGAGAGGGAAAGGTGGGTTTATCCATGAGCTCCATGTCATACAGAAGAGGGAAAGGTGGGTTTACCCATGAGCTCCATGTCACACAGAGAGGGAAAGGTGGGTTTGTCCATGAGCTCCATGTCACACAGAGAGGGAAATGTGGGTTTATCCATGAGCTCCATGTCATACAGAGAGGGAAAGGTGTGTTGTCCATGAGCTCCATGTATACCGAGAGGGGTGGGTTATCCATGAGCTCCATGTCACACAGAGAGGGAAGGTGGGTTTATCCATGAGCTCCATGTCACACAGAGAGGGAAAGGTGGGTTTGTCCATGAGCTCCATTCACACAGAGAGGAAAGGTGGGTTTATCCATGAGCTCCATGTCACACAGAGAGGGAAAGGTGGGTTTATCCATGAGTCCATTCACACAGAGAGGGAAAGGTGGTTACCATGACTCATGTACACAGAGAGGGAAAGGTGGGTTGTCCATGAGCTCCATGTCACACAGAGAGGGAAATGTGAGTTTATCCATGAGCTCCATGTCATACAGAGAGGGAAAGGTGTGTTTGTCCATGAGCTCCATGTCAACCGAGAGGGAAAGGTGAGTTTATCCATGAGCTCCATGTCATACCGAGAGGGAAAGGTGAGTTTATCCATGAGCTCCATGTCATACAGAGAGGGAAATGTGGTTTTCCATGAGCTCCATGTCATACAGAGAGGAAATGTGAGTTTATCCATGAGCTCATGTCATACAGAGAGGGAAAGGTGTTTGTCCATGAGCTCCATGTCATACGAGAGGGAAAGGTGGGTTTATCCATGAGTCCATGTCACACAGAGAGGGAGAGGTGGGTTTATCCGGTGTGCCGGTCCACCCGGATTGTTAAGCTCTTAACGGTCTTCTTAACGGTGCCAATGCATTGACGCGCTAATCACGCCCGCTCAAATAAGCACTAAAAAATGTCTCTCTCCGCCCTCATGGATGCATTCGCTGCATCGGATCTGTTCATCCCCGCTACCCCGCACGAGAGTGCAGGGTATGGGATCATCCCCGCATTATTCCTCCCTGGTCATCCTTGATTTACTAGATAATAATAATATACAAAAAAATAAAAAAATAGTAAAGTCAGTAAAGTATTTTAACTACCATATATTAAGTGTATGGAAAATTGGAAATAAATTAGGTCCAAATGTAGAGTAATAAAAAATAAATATAGGCTAAGGATTAATGCCTATACAGTAGCCTCTAACTATTTTTCTTTTTTTTCTTTTAAAGTACCGATAAGAGTACCGTTAAAGTACTGGATCGATAAGAGTAGTAGTATTGATAAAGTGATTCCAGTTCTGCATGGCTCTAAACATAACTGTATGTTGGATTAGACTAGACTTACATGTTGGCAGAGTGAAACACTGCCCTTCTGAGTCTCTTCTTGAGTAACAATGTGTATTTCTCCTAAAAGGCAACTTTTGGTAAAACATAAATGTTTGTGAAACAATAATACTTCTTAACTGTAAGGCTGTGACCCATTTTGGAGACAACACTATTAGTTTGATGGTCCTAGGACAGTTTACTGTCAATAAGAACTCCTAATAGCTTCACCTCGTGACTTTTTGATAGTAACTTTTTTATATTTCGAGATCAAGCTGAGGTGTAGGGGGCTCTTTGTGCCTCTTCATTGTTTCAGAAGAAGAAACTTGTAGGTCTCAAATGTCTTTAGCTCATAAGCTAGCTGTTTGTTTACTTTTAAAAGGCTGCTTTCTTCAGGACCATTATGGACTCTTTGCAGTAAACAAATCCACCGAACCTCACAAAAACACGGCAAAGACGTACAAAAGTATCCAGTAAAACAATGTAGAACACAGAAACAACAAATGCAGTTTGCAGAAAAAGGCAAAAAAAAAGCAGTTGTACCGAGAGAGAGGGAGGTTGCTTCTTGAGGTCCTTTGTTTTGTTTCTTCACCCATGACCTGCGTGTTGTGGTAAAACAAGGCCTAACTTGACTGTGCCTCCTCTTCAGACGTGGCGAGTGGAGATGGTGTTGGCGGAAGTCTGTTTCAAACATCTAAGCGACCATCAGACCAACAGCCTCCAGGCGCTGGAGCTCAGACAGAGCTACTCTCTGCACGAGTAAAGTAGTCAAACTCTGACATTACCACCACTTCACCTCATCATGCTCTTCACACTGTCCCTGCTCCTGTGTGCAGTCAGGCGGGCCGGCTGCTGGCGCTGAAGCACCTGCACCTGCTGGGGGCGCTGCGGAGGCTGTTTGTGGTCAGACATGTCAGTTTGAATCTGCTGAAGGAGATGAGGCTGAGTGTGCTCAGTGAGGGCGACGGTGGCGAGAGGAGCCAGGACGCGGAGACTGTCGAGGTGAACTCACTGTGATCATCAGCAAATCATGCAAGCTCCTTCATATTAGTTTACTTAAAGGAAAAAATCTATTCTGTGCGCACAAAACTGTATTTATTAGAATATGGAATGACATAAACATACGTACATTTAGAGATTACACATTACAGACATAAATAGGACAAAATATAAGTGTTGTTATTCATAATGGCTAAATTGCCTATAATCAACAACCAAATCAAATAGTGAACAGAGCCATATTAGTTACAAAGATTTGCTCAGAGGGATTTTGGATCCTGTTTATGGGTTCAAAGCTCAATACATCAGGCAGGAATTGGATATTATCAAAGAATCCCGGTTTTAAAAAAAAATTCCAAATGTCAAGTCCAAGACTGTAAAGTTTGGAGTCTGTAGGAGCTGAAAAGCTCTTTAGGAGAAAATGGTTTAGTAACGTCTGCACATGATTTCAGACAATATTCCAAGTCAACAAAACGTAATAAATAAACATTGTTAAGAGAGATGTGGGCTCTTTCTGATCCAACAATGTTTTTCTACAGTGAGTTATATCTGCTCCGTGTGCAGGAGTTGACAAAGTTCACACACACACCTAATAAAGTATAGAGTGCTGTGTTAAGGGAAGTGCGTGGAACACCGTGAGATTTCAGTGCTTCCCTTGTTTTGGAACAGAGCTGTGGTGCGAGTGCGAAACAGAGGAGGTGGGCTAAGGAGCATCGCTTGCTCGAGCAGAGTTTGAAGCAGGAATTTCTCTCCGAGCTGGAGACTGGAGCCGAACTACTGCAGTGGCACCTACAGACGATATTGGGAAATGCACTGAGCCACAGTGTCCAGCAGGAGATGGAGAGAGAGCCCCCAACCCTGAGCTCTGACTCGCATTACGACAGCGTGAAGGTGCTGCCGCCGGGACAAAACCCAACTAGGAGTTTTCTGAGTTTCATAGTTGTTGTGAAGTAGTTGCTTGAAGAGTAAAATGTTTTAATGATGTGAAGTAACTGATTGTTTTGTCCTCAGTGCCGTCTGACAGAGGCGGCTTCTGAAAGTGTGTATTTGACCAAAGACTCGCTCTGCGCCCTGGTCCAAAAGTACTACTCACAACTGCAGAGGATCACAGGACAACTGCAGCAGGAGCCGGCCAGGCTGAGCGACGGTACTGCTACTACTACCCCAGGCTCACATTTACACCTCTGCACATACGGTGCAGGCTTCACAACAAATCAAAACTCATTACAATCAATGTTGTAGGCTCACTTTAGCCCTGTGCAGCGCACTGAGCAGAGGCCGTAATGCCTGTACCCAGGCCTAGCGCTCCGTCATTTTTACATGTAAATGCTCTGTTTACTAGTATTCCTTTACGTACATAGTTGTTATTGCGTGAAACCCTGTGAAGTCATGGTGTCCAGACTGCACACAAACCGTGCACTAAAGTGTGCTCAATGTGAGTCACAATTTACAACAAACCCGTCCTAATTCAGTATAAGCCGAGTGCTGCTACTGCTACAACATGTACTGTATACAACTCTCTACTCCTGTGTGAAAATAAAGTTACAGCTAAAAATGATTTTGTCTAGATGAGGAGGAGCCTGAGCAGAGCAGCGCTCACATCATGAAGTCACTCTTCAGAGAGTTACAGAACTGGAGCAGGAAGCCCCGCTCTGCAGAGTTCCAACAGAGGTACAGCTCCGCCCTGTTCCTCAGACTGTGGTCTGTCTACATGACGCCCTGTGTTTATGCTGTCGTTGTTCCGTCAGAGTGGAGCAGCACAAGCGCAGACTGCTGTTTCAGACAGACAGGGAACAGCAGCGACTGTGGGAGGAACTCAGGCGCCGCAAAGTCACCCGGGACATCGGACTGGACAAGGTTAAAGACCAACTCATGGTACGCTAGCCTTACTGCATACTACTACATTTTCTGTGGGAGAACTTTGGGATTTACTACATTCATTTACATTCACCTTGTAGTGCAATATGTGAGTGGTATAAAACATAATAACTACCAAAATCCTACCTGTAAGGAGGGACACCTGGCTGGCACCCCTGAACAGAACCTTTTCACCGGTGATTAGGGATGGGTATCGTTAAGGATTTATCGATACTCCTTATCGATCCGGTACTTTAACGGTACTCTTATCGGTACTTTAATAGAAAAATATATATAGGTAGATTGAGACTACCGTATACGTAGGCATTAATCCTTGGTCTATATTATTTATTTATTACTCTACATTTCATTTCCACTTTGCGCATACACTTAATATATGGGAGTTAAAATACTTCACTTACGTTGCTTTTTTTTTTTTTAAATCATTATTATTATCTAGTAAATCAAGGCTGTTGGTTAGATTTGGCTGTAGCTCTGGGGACCGAGTCCAAATGAAAACTTAGTGCAGTAAAATAATGAACTGTTTTCTGCCTCTCAGCTTGTGTCCAGTGGGGTCGACACCGGCTCGCGCTGACGTGCACGTGGGAGCGCGCACGCATGTGCACGTACACGCCACTGTGTACGCCGTTTGTGGAAAAATAGACTTCACCCGAAACTCTTTAGTTTGGGTATTTGTGAAAGAAGAAAAGTGCGAGTGGCTCGTCTGTCTGTTCAATACGAAGTCGTTACGTTTAGCTTTTTTACCGCGGGTTAGCGGTAGCAGCTCGTAACACCACGTGTCTTTCCCGCGCGCACCTGTCTCACTGCACACGGCTGCAGAGGGGAGACAGGGCAGTGGCAGAGCGCAGGAATGAGTGGACACCCTGCACTCTCGTGTGGGGTAGCGGGGATGAACAGATCCGATGCAGCGAACGCATCCATGAGGGCGGAGTGATTATTTGAGCGCAACAGCCCCGTTAAGAAGACCGTTAAGGCTGGAGCTTATCGGTCCGGGTGGACCGGCACATGTGAGCCCCGGGGCCGTTACGATACTGGGGTTCGGTACCCATCCCTACCGGTGATTGTTGCATTTCACAACAGTTTTAACTAAAAATGTGTTTGTCTTTAAACAGTGGAAAGTTGTAGAGTTTTGGAAAAGTTGCATTATTTCTCTCAGTTTGCTTAATTTTGCATTAATATTTGAAATTCTGGAGGTTGTAGATAAATGTAAATGAATTAAAACGTTGTATTGACTGCCTGTGTCCACCAGGGGGCAGAGGAGTGCTTCATCGAGGAGCTGGCAGCTTTGGCCCGAATCTCTCTGCCCGAAGAAGAGACAGAGTCAAGAGACGAACAAGAGGACAACAGCTGTGAGAAAACCATCCTCTCCTCTGACTCTCTGCGCCTCTCCTCCTCTGACCCTCCTCCTCTGACCCTCTGACTCGCTCCTCCTCTGACCCTCTCTTCCTCTTACTCTCTCCTCCTCTGACCCTCTGACTCGCTCCTCCTCTGACCCTCTGACTCGCTCCTCCTCTGACCCTCTCTTCCTCTTACTCGCTCCTCCTCTGACCCTCTCTTCCTCTTACTCTCTCCTCCTCTGACCCTCTGACTCGCTCCTCCTCTGACCCTCTGACTCGCTCCTCCTCTGACCCTCTCTTCCTCTTACTCGCTCCTCCTCTGACCCTCTCCTCCTCTGACCCTCTCCTCCTCTGACCCTCTCTTCCTCTTACTCGCTCCTCCTCTGACCCTCTCTTCCTCTTACTCTCTCCTCCTCTGACCCTCTCTTCCTCTTACTCTCTCCTCCTCTGACCCTCCTTACTCTCTCCTCCTCTGACCCTCTCCTCCTCTGACCCTCTGACTTGCTCCTCCTCTGACCCTCTGACTGCTCCTCCTCTGACCCTCTCCTCCTCTGACCCTCTGACCCTCTCCTCCTCTGACCCTCTGACTCTCTCCTCTCTGACCCTCTGACTCGCTCCTCCTCTGACCCGCTCCTCCTCTGACCCTCTGACTTGCTCCTCCTCTGACCCTCTGACTTGCTCCTCCTCTGACCCTCTCCTCCTCTGACCCTCTGACCCTCTCCTCCTCTGACCCTCTGACTCTCTCCTCCTCTGACCCTCTGACTCTCTCCTCCTCTGACCCTCTGACTCGCTCCTCCTCTGACCCGCTCCTCCTCTGACCCTCTGACTCGCTCCTCCTCTGACCCTCTGACTCGCTCCTCCTCTGCGCCTCTCCTCCTCTGACCCTCTGACTCTCTCCTCCTCTGACCCTCTGACTCGCTCCTCCTCTGACCCTCTGACTCGCTCCTCCTCTGCGCCTCTCCTCCTCTGACCCTCTGACTTGCTCCTCCTCTGACCCTCTCCTCCTCTGACCCTCTCTTCCTCTTACTCTCTCCTCCTCTGACCCTCTCTTCCTCTTACTCGCTCCTCCTCTGACCCTCTCTTCCTCTTACTCTCTCCTCCTCTGACCCTCTCTTCCTCTTACTCTCTCCTCCTCTGACCCTCTCTTCCTCTTACTCGCTCCTCCTCTGACCCTCTCTTCCTCTTACTCTCTCCTCCTCTGACCCTCTCTTCCTCTTACTCTCTCCTCCTCTGACCCTCTCTTCCTCTTACTCTCTCCTCCTCTGACCCTCTCTTCCTCTTACTCTCTCCTCCCCTCTACCTCTCCTCCTCTGACCCTCTCTCCTCCCTCTCTCCTCTACTCGCTCCTCCTCTGACCCTCTCTTCCTCTTACTCCTCCTCCTCTGACCCTCTCTTCCTCTTACTCTCTCCTCCTCTGACCCTCTCTTCCTCTTACTCTCTCCTCCTCTGACCCTCTCTCTCTTCTTACTCTCTCCTCCTCTGACCCTCTCTCCTTCTCTGACTTGCTCCTCCTCTGACCCTCTGACTTGCTCCTCCTCTGACCCTCTCTCCTCTGACCCTCTGACTCTCTCCTCCTCTGACCCTCTCCTCCTCTGACCCTCTGACTCGCTCCTCCTCTGACCCTCTCCTCCTCTGACCCTCTGACTCGCTCCTCCTCTGACCCTCTCTTCCTCTTACTCGCTCCTCCTCTGACCCTCTCCTCCTCTGACCCTCTTACTCTCTCCTCCTCTGACCCTCTCCTCCTCTGACCCTCTGACTCGCTCCTCCTCTGACCCGCTCCTCCTCTGACCCTCTGACTCGCTCCTCCTCTGACCCTCTGACTCGCTCCTCCTCTGCCCTCTCCTCCTCTGACCCTCTGACCTCTCCTCCTCTGACCCTCTGACTCGCTCCTCCTCTGCGCCTCTCCTCCTCTGACCCTCTGACTCTCTCCCTCCTCTGACTCCTCTCTCTCCTCCTCTGACCCTCTGACTTCCTCTTGACTCTCTCCTCCTCTGACCCTCTCTTCCTCTTACTCTCTCCTCCTCTGACCCTCTCTTCCTCTTACTCCTCCTCCTCTGACCCTCTCTTCCTCTTACTCTCTCCTCCTCTGACCCTCTCTTCCTCTTACTCTCTCCTCCTCTGACCCCTCTTACTCTCTCCTCCTCTGACCCTCTTACTCTCTCCTCCTCTGACCCTCTCCTCCTCTGACCCTCTCTTCCTCTTACTCGCTCCTCCTCTGACCCTCTCTTCCTCTTACTCTCTCCTCCTCTGACCCTCTCTTCCTCTTACTCTCTCCTCCTCTGACCCTCTCTTCCTCTTACTCTCTCCTCCTCTGACCCTCTTACTCTCTCCTCCTCTGACCCTCTCCTCCTCTGACCCTCTGACTTCTCCTCCTCTGACCCTCTGACTTGCTCCTCCTCTGACCCTCTCCTCCTCTGACCCTCTGACTCTCTCCTCCTCTGACCCTCTGACCCTCTCCTCCTCTGACCCTCTGACTCGCTCCTCCTCTGACCCTCTCCTCCTCTGACCCTCTGACTTGCTCCTCCTCTGACCCTCCTCCTCTGACCCTCTGACTCGCTCCTCCTCTGACCCTCTGACTCGCTCCTCCTCTGACCCTCTCCTCCTCTGACCCTCTCCTCCTCTGACCCTCTCTTCCTCTTACTCTCTCCTCCTCTGACCCTCTTACTCTCTCCTCCTCTGACCCTCTCCTCCTCTGACCCTCTGACCCGCTCCTCCTCTGACCCTCTGACTCGCTCCTCCTCTGCGCCTCTCCTCCTCTGACCCTCTGACTCTCTCCTCCTCTGACCCTCTGACTCGCTCCTCCTCTGCGCCTCTCCTCCTCTGACCCTCTGACTCTCTCCTCCTCTGACCCTCTTACTCTCTCCTCCTCTGACCCTCTCCTCCTCTGACCCTCTGACTCGCTCCTCCTCTGACCCGCTCCTCCTCTGACCCTCTGACTCGCTCCTCCTCTGACCCTCTGACTCGCTCCTCCTCTGCGCCTCTCCTCCTCTGACCCTCTGACTTGCTCTTCCTCTGACCCTCTCCTCCTCTGACCCTCTCTTCCTCTTACTCTCTCCTCCTCTGACCCTCTCTTCCTCTTACTCGCTCTCCTCTGACCCTCTCTTCCTCTTACTCTCTCCTCCTCTGACCCTCTGACTTGCTCTTCCTCTGACCCTCTCCTCCTCTGACCCTCTCTTCCTCTACTCTCTCCTCCTCTGACCCTCTCTTCCTCTTACTCGCTCCTCCTCTGACCCTCTCTTCCTCTTACTCTCTCCTCCTCTGACCCTCTCTTCCTCTTACTCTCTCCTCCTCTGACCCTCTTACTCTCTCCTCCTCTGACCCTCTCCTCCTCTGACCCTCTGACTTGCTCCTCCTCTGACCCTCTGACTTGCTCCTCCTCTGACCCTCTCCTCCTCTGACCCTCTGACTCTCTCCTCCTCTGACCCTCTGACTCGCTCCTCCTCTGACCCTCTGACTCGCTCCTCCTCTGACCCTCTGACCCTCTCCTCCTCTGACCCTCTGACTTGCTCCTCCTCTGACCCTCTCCTCCTCTGACCCTCTGACTTGCTCCTCCTCTGACCCTCTCCTCCTCTGACCCTCTCTTCCTCTTACTCTCTCCTCCTCTGACCCTCTCTTCCTCTTACTCGCTCCTCCTCTGACCCTCTCTTCCTCTTACTCTCTCCTCCTCTGACCCTCTCTTCCTCTTACTCTCTCCTCCTCTGACCCTCTCTTCCTCTTACTCTCTCCTCCTCTGACCCTCTTACTCTCTCCTCCTCTGACCCTCTGACTCGCTCCTCCTCTGACCCTCTCTTCCTCTTACTCTCTCCTCCTCTGACCCTCTCCTCCTCTGACCCTCTGACTTGCTCCTCCTCTGACCCTCTGACTTGCTCCTCCTCTGACCCTCTGACTCGCTCCTCCTTGACCCGCTCCTCCTCTGACCCTCTGACTCTCTCCTCCTCTGACCCTCTGACTCGCTCTCCTCTGACCCGCTCCTCCTCTGACCTCTGACTCGCTCCTCCTCTGCGCTCTCCTCCTCTGACCCTCTGACTCTCTCCTCCTCTGACCCTCTCTTCCTCTTACTCTCTCCTCCTCTGACCCTCTCTTCCTCTTACTCTCTCCTCCTCTGACTCTCTCCTCCTCTGACCCTCTCTTCCTCTTACTCTCTCCTCCTCTGACCCTCTGACTTGCTCCTCCTCTTACTCTCTCCTCCTCTGACCCTCTGACTCGCTCCTCCTCTGACCCTCTGACTCGCTCCTCCTCTGACCCTCTGACTTGCTCCTCCTCTGACCCTCTCCTCCTCTGACCCTCTGACTTGCTCCTCCTGACCCTCTCCTCCTCTGACCCTCTCTTCCTCTTACTCTCTCCTCCTCTGACCCTCTCTTCCTCTTACTCGCTCCTCCTCTGACCCCCTCTACTCCTCTCCTGCCCTTCCTCTACTCTCTCCTCCTCTGACCCTCTGACTTGCTCCTCCTCTGACCCTCTCCTCCTCTGACCCTCTGACTTGCTCCTCCTCTGACCCTCTCTTCCTCTGACCCTCTCCTCCTCTGACCCTCTCTTCCTCTTCCTCTCTCCTCCTCTGACCCTCTGACTCTCTCCTCCTCTGACCCTCTCTTCCTCTTCCTCTCTCCTCCTCTGACCCTCTCCTCCTCTGACCCTCTTACTCTCTCCTCCTCTGACTCGCTCCTCCTCTGACCCTCTCTTCCTCTGACTCTCTCCTCCTCTGACCCTCTCTTCCTCTGACTCTCTCCTCCTCTGACCCTCTCCTCCTCTGACTCTTTTCCTCTGACTCTCTCCTCCTCTGTGTTGTCTCTTGCAGCTGGCCCGAGTGTGAACCTCCGGGAGCTGCTGGCCCTGAACCCGGCCTTAGACCCGGCATTGAACCCGTCGCTCACTCCGCTCGTCTCTGCTCCAGTGAGGATCGTCCTGAGGGAGCAGAAGAAGATGACGTGAAGCTGAACTGTGGGGGGCAGTATGGAGCAGCCCGCAGACATAGGTGAACTGGACGATGTCTGTCCCTTTGTGACGTGATTCTCAAACTCCAAAGCACCACCTGGGAAATCAGTTTTTACAAATACAACAGGACTAAAAGAAGACTAAAGCCAGGTTTATAATGGCTCTAAACCCAACGGGGACTGGATCAAACTGTGGGCTCTATGAAGGAGGTGTCTTTAAACTTTATTTCCTCATTCATTATCAAAATTAACACTATTATTTAAACCATTTTGTACTTTTAAGGCAAATTGCCTAAGAACATTCTTTCAAAGATTGTTGACCTCATTTCAGCGTTTCTGCATGTGCACTCTAGGGCTGCTCCATTAGTTGTTTAGTCGTCCACAGTTTTCATTGGTCAACTAAATGTCCGCACTGTTTTTTTTTCATTATATAAACAGATGTATTCAAGTTTGAAGACATGAGTTTTTCTCTAAAAGGCTTTTGTTAGAGTTGAGGAGAGTGGCGTAGGTGCTACTAGTGTCAAAATAAAGGCTTTGAAAAAACAGTTTCTTTAAGGGGTTAAAGCAGTACTAAGTCACTTGTTTACCTTAATAAATCCTTTCCGTAGTCCCTCTGGGGGTAATACAAGTGTTAATGGGATGATTGGGGGGTCTTTCATCTCCCCCTGGTGTCTCTGGACAGAAAACCACAATTGCAACTTGACTGCCACCGGGTCGGAGCAGCAATACACACTAATGGAATCCAAAGAAGAAGCTAACAGGCTAACGGGCAAAGCTAACTGCAGGTTAGCGCCACTTAAACAGTATTTATAGCCAAGTTTGTCTGTTGTGTTTGGAGCCTTTGGTCTTTTTGCGTGACTGAGCGCACGTGTAAAGACCAGACAGGTATGCATCAACTCGTCTGAACTAAGGTAAGAACATATCTCAGTATGTAAAAACAGTGGTCTATTCCTTTAGTTATACTTAGATTTAGAAGTGTGAAGAAGCTGATGTTAGGCAGTCTAACACAGAAGCTCCTGGCGGCATATTTCACAATAAAGGCGACATCGCGACGAAACAGAGATATGTGGCACTCAAAGATCCACATGGATGTACTGCAGCAGAGGCAGGTGAGACCCAAAGATCTGTCTTTTTATAAAATCATACATAAATGCAGTTTACTAATGTATTTGTTAACCCCTTTAGAAAAGGTACATTGTGGGCCTTTGATCACTTTAGAAAGCTAGAACCCTATGAAGGATTGATATAACAGTTTTTTTCTATTTGAACTTTTGACTCTCTTACATATAATCCAATCCAACTTTATGTATATAGTTTATTTCAACAACTAAAGGTGCGTTCAGACCGAACGTGCGTCCACGCTCCGTCAGCCTCTAGTTGGACGCAAAATTGCCGCTTCACACTCGCGAGTGTGATGTTTATTTTTTATTTTTTTTTTTAATATTGGGCGGCACGGTAGTACAGCGGTTAGCGCTCGTGCTTCACAGCTAGAAGGTCCGGGTTCGATTCCCACCAAGGCCGGGGCCTTTCTGTGTGGAGTTTGCATGTTCTCCCCGTGTCTGCGTAGGTTTCCTCCGGGTACTCCGGTTTCCCCTACCACTAAAAACATGTACAATAGGCCAGGATGTATGAGAGTGTGTTTGAGAGTGCGCATGGGGACGACAGATGGAAATTAGCCCAAGGCTACAATCCGGTGTGGCTTGTTCATTAACTTGCACTGTCCCTACCAAATAAACATAAACACATGTAAAAACAATAAAAACAGGTAAAATTAAATAAATAAAAAAACAGCCATAAAACAATAAGAAGGTAAGGATAATAAATAAATCAATAAATCACATAAAAAAAAGGACACAGAGGGCCACACAACTCACCCGGTGTTAAAACCAAAGAATAAAAGTGGGTTTTAAGACGAGACTTAAAACACTCCACGGTGGGGGCCGTTCGAATGTGGAGGGGCAGGGCGCTCCACAACTAAGAATGCTCTGTCCCCTCGAGTTTTACGCCTCGTCTTAGGAACCACGAGCTGGAGCTGGCCCTCAGACCTCCGTGCACGCGCTGGAGTGTAACATTTGAATGAGGTCCGTGATATATTGTGGGGTCAGTCCATTCAAAGCCTTAAAAACAAACAATAAAATCTTAAAATCAACTCTAAAACGGACCAGGAGCCAGTGCAGGGGCGATGTGCTCGTGTTTCTAGCTCCCAGTTAAAAGACGCGCTGCTGAATTTTGGACTAACTGTAAGCGGGAAAGTGCAAAGTGACTGATTCCAGTGTAAAGCGCATTACAGTAGTCAAGCCTGGAGAAAATTAAACAGGTTTTTCATGATAAATAAAGGGTTAGATAATTTGACGATTCCATTTACTTGCTTATCATTGTCAATAGTGATGCCAAGGTTGGTGACTGGGGGTTTAACACAAGAATTAAAAGAACCCAAATCCAAAAGGGGGTCAGTGTTACCGAACACGATGACCTCAGTTTTGCCCTCACTGAGACTCAGAAAGTTATGGGCAAATCAAGCCTTTACATCACTAAGACACTGGAGGAGAGGTGTCGGGGGACTAGAAGAGTGTTTTTGGAGTGGTAGGTCAATTTGGCAGTCGTTTATTTTATAGATGATTTTGTATGATGTGTTTCTGATGCAGCTTAGTGGGAGGAGGTAGAGTGCAAAAGGAACAGGCACCAGTATAGAACACTGTGGGACTCCATAGTGAAGAGGGGCGGAGGGTGAGGTGAAGCCCCCCAGCCTGACATATAAGATTAATATGACTTTGTAACATTATAACCCTTTCATTGCCAACTTTCCCACTTAAAGTTACTATACTTTATGGTCCAAAAACACAAGAAAATACAATATATTTAATATTCTAAATGCAAAATGGAACATTTCTGGTGTGGTTGAAACAGCCAGATCTGTTTGAGAGATTTGTTTATTAGTGCATGTGGCAAGGCGAAGAAAAAGCCTGTTATTTCCCATAGAAAACAATAGAAACGTGAGTAAACAGTCGTGAGTAACATCAACGACAACATTACTCCATTGCTACAGAATCTTGCACTTTATTTATTTTCTCCTCACAACTTCTTAATATGGAATAACAGACACATATTGCCCTGGCTTTTATCTACTAGATATGTTGTGCAGCTGGTAACTATGCAGATGAAATGTTGATTTTTGTAAAGTGTAAAATCATTTCTTCAATAAAAATAAATAAAAATATTTCAAATGGTAAGCAGTTTAAACCTATTTAGTGCTTTACATTAAGGAACCACTTGCCCATATTGCTATCTGCAAATAATGGAGCATGTATATTTTTTTCATAGATGGTATGATAAGTGGATCTGGACGGTCCTTTCCTTCAAAGTTTCAACAAATCATTTGTCACAGCTTTTGTTCTGGTGCAATTTTGACTCGTACTATTGCAGATTGTCGCTCATATGAATACTAATTATGGGTTTACTTTTTTCATCAACTACAGAGACAGACAGCAACTGAAAATCCTTCATCTAGGATTTTTTCATCAAAGCGCCCCAGACTGGTATGTGGATCCGTCCATAGGTGGCGGTATTGTGCTAGACCAGTCCTTGTCCGCCGTAAGCGTCTGCAGAAGAAGCAGTGGATGAAACGTAAACAGCAGTTCTAGAGCAGTAGCACAGACCAAAGGCAGACATGGCCAAACTGGAGCTGTTAAATGTGTTTTTGAACGACAGGCTCACCGCCGCGGCACAGGACATTTTCCGGGCAGTGAAGGACACAGTGGCCGAGTACCAGGCGGAGTACCAAGCGGAGTACCAGGCCGAGCTGCTCCGCTCTCGGGAGGAGAACCAGCGGCTCCGCCAGCTGCTGAACGCGGCCGTGCAGCGCCTGCTGCTGCGGCCAGGTGAGCTCCTCTGATCTACTGTCATGACTTTGACACAGACAAAGGACAAAGGAGCGCTTTTTCATTTGGACAGGAGAACCGAGAATGTTGAAACTTCTTTTCAGAGGCAGGTTTACTCAATACAGGCCTGTGTGTAGCCTACTTCAGTAACTTTGAAGTAACTACGTTTTAGAGTATGTAAGGATTGTAACGAAATCTGAACAAGCTTGTCATTACAATCCTTACAAGTACTTTTATCACACGGTACTTTTCACTTCTCCTTGAGTTTAATGAAGTAGCTATTCTCTCAAGTTAAAACAGAACTTGAGGGAACCTGCTGTCAAAGGTTCATGTGTTCTTGTGATGTAGTTTCTGTTTCATGTGACGGGATAGTTTTATACTAAATGTATGACATTTCTTGGAAAATATCAGGGTTCACATTTCTCTCCAAATGATGTCATTATTTGGGTCCGTGTATTTGAGGTTTTATAGACTGGATCCAACTGGTTTTTAATTTATTTAAAACTAACAATTATATACAAGTATTAATACATAATTAAACTTTATGATAATTGTGCACACAGTGAATGAGGTTTTGAGATACATGTATATCTATCATCTCCCATCACAACATTCAACAACATGTTTCTGTTTTCCACAATTGTTGTTATGCAGTTATAATATGTATTCAATGTTTATTCAAGTTTTTAAGCTGTATCCGTCAGTTCTTTTGACTGCTTTGAAAAGCAAATGTCTGTGAATATTATAATGTTCTACACTGGCCAAAAAGGCCGGCACATAACAGGTGACTGACATAACAGACCTGAATATTGAAAAAGTATATTTCCATCAAAAAAGGTTTAGATTACACCTTGAGACTATTTTACAAAGTGCAGTTGAACGCCTCATCAGCGCAATGCAAATACAGGGCTTTTCACTCTTCGTGTGTCGTCAAACTGAGTTTAGAGTTAATAAAATGATTTAGATTATTCTTTAAACCATGCGAGTTCAATCAGACTGTTTTAAAATCAAAATGTTAACATTTCACAAATGAATTAGGCCTAATATTTAGGGGGAAATGTATGTATGTGTACTCCGACATCAGAAACTAAACCAAATCCAAACAATAAACTGGAACTAAACAAAACTGGGACCTGCCAAAGAAACCAGGTCCACATTAGGGCTAAGCTGTTGTGCTTGTGTCATGTTGTAACTGCATGTGTCCACGATGTAGTGCACTGTGGGGAATAGTGTGGGCATTAGGACACATACTGCCTGTGCATGACGGCTCAGGTGTAGAAGCTTATGCTGCCTTCATGTGGTCTCAGAATTATGGGAAATACCACTTGACGAGTTCCTGAGATAAAAATAACCTTGAACCTTCCAAAACGAGAGCAGCTATGATACATTTCCATGCTTTTTGCTGCTAGTTCTAAAGCCTATGAAACTATTTATTGAGCTCCGTAGTTTGGGTGTGATCACGGTCTCAGTCTGTAGACGACTTTCTCACATCACTTTACTTGTTAATGTTTACAGTGTTTGCCACGGTATAAACACAACACACTGGTGATTCCCACTTCATAACTGGGAAGGATCGTCTTTCCCAGAGCACATGAATGCAGCAAGGACTTGGATTTGAATCTAGTTAACTGAGCTTTTAATTTTAGTTCTAAAGCCCTCTGAGCTGTGGCCTGTTTTACAATAACTACGATGTCCAGAGCAGTTTGAATGCATTATTTGTTCGTATTGTTAGAAAAATAGGGCAGCCCGGACTATATTTGAACAGTCCAACATGAATAATAAAAAGAGCCGACACATACAAAGTCAAAGTTCTGTCTGATTGAACTGCATGTAACACTGACTTTGGGATTTTTATACAGTCCTTGAAGAGCAGAAGAACTGGAGCGTCCCAGTGCTGTGATTGGTCCACAGTGATGCCAGGTCTCTGCTCTCTGACCTTTATCTCTCTTGCTGGAACCGGATTTCTCAGTTTCAATGAATGTTATCAAATATGACGGAGTGAATGTTTTTCAGCAGCACTGCCAAAACGGCAGGAGGAGATACACCTCTAGACTCAGTGAAATACTCTGTCTACATTCCACCAGTTTTGTATCTAAGAATGAATTAGTATGATGTTAACAAAAGAAAAATACTAAGACATATATGATACTTTTTTATATAAGATGAGACAGACCTGCTCAGACGATGGAACAGTAAAAACCCTGAGCTTTTAAAAAGGTAGAGACCCAAACCCAAAGTAAAACTCATTATTTGATCTACAGGTGCTCGTCATATGATTACAATATCATGAAAAAGTGCATTCACTTCTGTAATTCAACTTAAACTGAAACTAATATATGATAGACTTATTACATGCAAAGTGAGATATGTATAGCCTTTATTTGTTATAATTGAATTGATTATGCTCAGCTTGTAAAAACCCCAAATTAAACATCTCACAAAATGTGAATATTTTGAAAATGGACTGTAAGCCATATTCATCAAAATGATAAATAAAGGCTATACATATGTCACTTTGCATGTCATGAGTCTATATCATATATTAGTTTCACATTTTAAGTTGAATTACAGAAATAAATGAACTTTTTCATGATATTCTAATTATATGACAAGCACCTGTATATTTATACACTTGTATATTTTGTGGTAGAGTTTACTGTATACATTTTGGGCAGAACTGTGAACTGTTACATTGATTCCTTGTCACAAAATAAAGTGCAAATATATATACATAATTATCAGTGTTGGTTCCAGTGTCCATTATCGTGCATCACTTGTATGTACATTTACTTATGATGGTTGTTGTTATTCACAATGTCCATGCATTATTGCATTAGAGAGTGGAGTGTTGGAGTGTGTGTCATGGTACACACTTGTCCCTATCAAGTAAATGAAACGTCAATAACAGACGTAAACATGCCGGATTATAGGAGGATCCATGTTGTTTATTTCCACCATTTTCCAGGTGAAGAGCGGTTTATTTAAATCACAGATCTTTTTACAGAAGCAATGCTCTGTTAACATGGTTTTGACCCGCCATAGAACTATTTATCTATTTAATACATTTGCGTTGCCCACCAGAGCCTCCAACGTGACGACAGGGCAATCCTCTATAGCTGCAACACTCATTTACATCCGCAGTCCGTCAGCAGATAACAGCCACACAGATAATACAGTAAGCAATGTAACCGACATTAGTTCAGCAAAGTGTTCAGAAGTCACTGAACGGTCAGACTGCTTTATTTAAAGTTTTGAATATTGGTGAAGCATTTTGTAAACAGAACAGGCATATTCAAATGTTTCATATTCTCTGGGCTTGTTTTATATATAAACATGGAGGACATTGGACATTTTATTTTATAGTGATTCTGTTGACGTGAGTGTGTTCACTCCAGTTGATGAACTGACAATATTGAACATGTGATGAGCTCATGGAGTGTAAAAAAAACATTTTGACTGTATGACATATTCCACCTAGTTGTACCATGATCTACCCCAAACCTGAACATGGTGTTCTGTTGTGTTCTGCAGAGCCTCCTTCGGGACAGTCCCCTCTGAATGGAGAGCTCCTGGGACAGGAGTGGAGCTCTGTAGAGGAGGACCTTCCACTGGTCAAAGAGGAGCCCAGTGAAGAGGAGCACTCTGTGCCTGTGGAGATAAAGACTGAGGTGCCCGTGGAGAGTAGGCCTGTTTCTCCTTCCGCACATAGTGCCACTAGCCCCGCTAACTCCGCTCGTCCTGCTAACCTTGGCTCCAGCAGATCCCTGCCCGTCTCGCCCGGCCCCGTGTACGCCCTGCACAAGCTCCATCGCTGCGCCGAGTGCGGCAAAGGCTTCAACTTCGCCTGCCAGCTGGAGGTGCACATGCGCTGGCACACCAAGGAGAAGCCCTACTGCTGCGCCGTGTGCCGCAAGAGCTTCACCACGGTGAGCATGCTCAAGAGACACCACCGCATCCACACCGGAGAGAAGCCTTTCCACTGCCACGTGTGCGGCAAGAGCTTCAACCAGTCCGCACACCTCAACACACACTTCAGACTGCACACACGGGACTATGTGCGAGAGTGTGCACGGGGACGCACACGGGGACGCAGGGACATGAGGGACAACATTAGGGACAGGCCCGGCCGCGGAGCCACTGCCCTCTGCAAATAATGACTCTCCAAAAGAAACCGCTGTTGTGTGTAGTGGCTCTGTGGGACATGTTCAGTCATTGTGTTGATGGTGCCGTAAACTGTGCAATAAAAACAAATGTGATCCTTCCTCATTCAACCTGCTCACCGTGTTTTAGGTTTTCTGAACATCTACACCCATTCAGTGGTGAGAGAACTGTACCTTAAACCAGTGTTTCTCAGCCTGCAGCAGAGGACTCCTGTCCCAAAGGGTTCTAGGACTAGGGCTGGGTACTGTTAAAATATACCAATCTGGTAACGGAAAAAACTTTAGGTACTACTGGTATCAAAAAACTGTAAGTATCGACATTTCCTGATTTAAAATGTTTTTGACTTATTTTTCTAAATGTTTTGTCCAATGATTGCCCCGTTTTTCCTCATTTTTATTTTTAAAAATGTGTCTTCCTGTGTGGCTTCCTTTAATTAATATGTTCTCTATTTCCCCCAATTTTGTCCAATTTCTCTCTATTTTTTACCAAATTTCTGCCCCATTTCCCCCCTTATTTTTGCCACAATTTCTCCCATGTCATTAAATGAATTGTGCCTAAATCAAGGCCTTAGTAAATGTCATTAAAGTTAGGGCTGAAATGAACCACATGTTTGTGCTCTAAAGTTTCCTGTTTTGTCCGATTATCTTTCCTCTGTTTGATGAAATGTTTGCAAATCATAAGAAAGGAAATATGTGTGCTTTTTTTGTCTTTGTTTGTGGCATTAAAATACAGTATTTGAGCATAAAAGAGCATTAACATTTAACTTGCGTCTGCTGGTATAAGCCCTGCAGTAACAGACGGCTAATGAAGCAGAGGTGAGTAGTCGCTAAAATAATGACTCTGATAAGAGTTATAAAGTATCTTGGGATAATGCTACTCGAGTACTGTGAGCACAGAGGAACTGTTTCAGCATGAAAGTCTGATATATTTTCAGTTGTGACGTAGATGATGAAAAACAAAACATGAAATAATGTGATGGAAAGGCCAGAAAAATATACACAACTACATCTATTTTATGTGTCACATGAAGCTTTACTCACTGTGGAACGGCTATTGTTTTACTTACTCAACTAAGAGTACAGATACCATGCCAAAACTACTTGCAAACTCAGTTATACATACTCAAGCACATGTACTTAAAGGAACAGGCCACCGTTTTTCCATACTGAGATATGTTCCTACCTGAGCTTGGACAAGTTGATACGTACCTGTCTGGTCTTTGTGCGTGCCCTCAGTCACGCAAAAGACCAACGATGTTGTTAGCATTTAGCCTCTCCCAGTATAGTCCTATGGCTCCAAACGGGGGTGAAGTTGGAAGCTACAGTACCACGCTCTTCCACGGACACAAAGACCAGACAGGTCAACTCGTCTAAGCTCAGGTAAGAACATATCTCAGTATGGAAAAACGGTGGCCTGTTCCTTTAAGTGACTTTTTGGAGTAACTGTACATTTACAAGTATTTTTTTCATACAGTACTTTATACTTGTACTTGAGTAATCAAGTATCTGTTCCATGGTGAGTAAATCTTTAAAATGATGAATGATGAAATTTAGAGTGAAACTGTAAAGTAAATGATGAAATTCTTCCCCTCTTTACCCAGAAAGCCCTTCTTAGTTTGTAAAATGAGGCAAAGGGTCAATGGCGGCCCCTAGCGTCGTGGTCACGAAGCAGAGCAATCAGCGGCCATTGGTCTAAACGCAGCCGATGGAGAGTCACGTGATCAGTGGATGGAGCTCCACACACTCAAATGAGGAAAGCAGGGCCCTTTGTGAAAGGTTGTTGGTAGATCGTCGGCTCGGGAGGGACCATCTGCTGTGATTTTGTATAGATCTATGAGTTAGTTTGTCTAAAAATACAAATAACCCTACCCTTAAGGTTAACCATATCCCTGGCCCTAATCTTAATTTACAGCAGGTTGCATAAGTATCGGCCCCCCTTTAACTTTTCGACATTTTGCCATGCTATGGACCATAAACATAATTACTATATTTAAATTGTATGTGAAAGACACACACTAACCTACTAAGAAAGGTGAATTCAAATGAAATTTATACATGATTTTGAATTATTTTTTTTATAAAAACCGGAAAGTGGGATGTGAATAAGTGCGGCCCCCTTTTAGTGCAACCAATTGCCTTCAGAAGGCAAGGCAAGTTTATTTGTAGAGCACAATTCATACACAAGGCAATTCAAAGTGCTTCACAGTTGCATAAAATTACAAGAAACAGATAAAATCAATCAATAAAACATCAACATAAAGTTAATCAATGACAGTAAAAGGCAAGAGTGCAGATAAATACTTTCAGTTTTCATATGCACGGGTAAAAAGAGCTGTTTTCAGCCTGGATTTGAACATTGTCAGAGTTGAGGCCTGTCTCACATCCTCATGAAGACTGTTCCAGATTTTAGCTGCATGAAACTGAAACGCAGCCTCACCGTGTTTATTATTGACTCTGGGAACCACCAGGAGACCCTCCCTGAAGTTCTCAGGGCCCGAGATGGTTCATACGGCTCTAACATGTCAGAGATGTACTTTGTGCTAAACCATGAAAAGACTTGTACACAAGCAGAGCTGTTTAAATTCTATTCTCTGAATAACAGGAACCAGTGCAGAGACCGGAGCACTGGACTAATGTGTCGTATTCCTGGTTCTTGTCAGGACTCGAGCAGCAGCGTTCTGGATGTTCTGCAGCTCTAACAGCTCGTTTAGAAAGGCCATGAGCAGCCGTTACAGTAGTCTAACCTGCTGAGACAATGCATGGATGAGTCTCTCTAAGTCTGGTTTTGACACTATTCTCTGATCTTAGCAATGTTCTTCAGATGGTAAAAAGCTGATGATGTTATTGCTTTGATGTGGCTGTTTAAGTTCAGGTCTGAGTCCATGATTACTCCGAGATTTCTAACCTGATTTTTTGGTTTCAGAGCGAGAGACTCAGGTGACTGATAACACTTTGTCTTTGTGTCTGTGGCCAAAGACAATGATCTCAGTTTTGTCTGAGTTTAGTTGGAGAAAGTTGTTTGCATCCAGAAACTGATCTGTTGGATGCAGTGACAGAGTGTATCTACAGCCATGTTCACCTGCCGTCAGTGACACGTAGATCTGAGTGTCATCTGCGTAGTTGTGGTAAAAGGTCACGTTAAATCACGTTCTATAGACCCTTTAATTGTTTGTAAACATTCCGGGCTTAGCTGGAGGCAGAAGCTAGAGTCCTATCTATTTCCATTGTAGCTGTGTCATAGTAACGATAAACAAATGTCTAACTGTTACAGGGTCACTCCACTGCAGTTGTTCCCATAGTAACGGTAAACAATTGAGCTGGAACTAGTTTCAGGTAAAACTGATTAAAAGTGAAATAACTCCTGCCCAGGACTTAAAAAAATAAGCAAACAGGGCCCAATGAACAGTTTCAGTTAGCCGGACCATGGTATAAGTGGGATAATGCACTCCGAGGTGTCCATTATCAGAAATAACTGGACGACGCGGAGGCGTGAACCACGCATTACCTCATCGTGCATTATCCCTTACATATCTTACTTTTTTTTGTCCACTATCTCATTTATTTGATGTTTTTGGTTTCTGTAATTTGGCAATTCACTTAAAGTACCTATTTACCTATGTATCTCTGTATTTGTTTCCCCTTAACATTCCTTTACAGTTGTCTTGTCCACCATGTTGCCTCACATTAGCTAACCTACAAGCCACCTAGCTGCCCATACTGTAAGAACTGTATTACCTAGGACTCCCAAATGTATGCAGAATCACACTACACACACCTCACTACACACCACACCTCCACACATGTCTTGTCAACTTAATGTTTGTAATGTCATATATGTTATATGTATGTAAACGCAAATAAATAAATAAAAAATAATAATAAAAATACAGCTGCAGTGTACGACTAATAGTAGTTCTGTGTACAGTTTCCCCCACCTGAGCTGTAGCTCTCTGCAGTTCATCCAGGGTCATCATAGGCTTCTTGGTAACAGCTCTGGTCAGTGCTGTCCTTGTTCAGTCAGTAAGTTTAGGAGAACAGCCGGGTCTTGGTAGGTTTGCAGTGATGCCACACTCTTTCTATTCCTGGATGGTGAATTTAACTGTGCACTGAGAGATGTTCAAAGCTTTGGAAATCTTTTTATAACCTAACCCAGCTTTATACTTCTCAATAACTTTATCCTGTCTGGTGTGTTATTGGACTTCATGATGCTGTCTGCTCCCAATAGTCTCTTAACAGACCTCTGAGACCATCACAGATCAGCTGTATTTGAACTGACATTAGATTACACACAGGTAGACTCTATTTAGTCATTAGATCAACATGTGATCATTCAGAAATCATCAGGAAACTTCTCAAGGTAATTGTCTGCACTAAAAGGAAAGGGGGGCCGGTACTTATGCACATCCCACTTTTCAGTTTTAATTCTTTATTCAAAATGATGTATAAATTCACTTCACGATTGTGTGTCACTTACTGTGTGTCTTTCACATCACATTTCAATTAAATATATTTATGTTTATGGTCCATATTGTGGCAAAATGTTGAAAAGGGGGGGGGATGCAACCCACTGTATGTCATGAAATGTCACATTTTTAAAGCAGACTGTCCCTCCCAAGCCAACTCTCTAGCAACAACCTTTCCGAAACCGCTTTCTCTTTCCTTTTGCTACTCACTTCCACTAATTCCTCTCTGAGGCACAGGCAGAAGGTCCTTCAATAGAGGCTTGGAGTACATCTGAATCGAGCAGGTTGGTAAGAGGTCTAAGCCCAAACTGGATGAGCATCGCCATTCGCCATGATAAGAAGCGTCCGAATAGAGCTGTCAGTGAGGAAGGAGGGGAAAGGAGCTGGAGGTTCCTCACCGGCGATTAGGAGCTATGTGCCATTCCATAAGCCACACCCACCCCACCCTCGAGTGATTAAAGCTGTTGATTGACAGGCCCACATTTAATTAAATAGTTAAATAAAGGATTAAACACAAGCCAAACCTCATAAAAGTGACAAAATAAATGCTGGAGTCACCACAGCACAGTCACATGTCGGTGTTTTAAAGAGCGGCCTCAGTAAATGACCTCACTGTGTGTTCATGACCTCACTGTGTCAATGACCTCACTGTGCGTTAATGACCTCACTGTGCGTTAATGACCTCACTGTGTGTTCAGGACCTCACTGGTGTTCATGACCTCACTGTGTGTACATGACCTTACTGTGCGTTAATGACCTCACTGTGTGTTAATTACCTCACTGTGTGTTCATGACCTCACTGTGTGTTCATGACCTCACTGTGTGTTCATGATCTCACTGTGCGTTAATGACCTCACTGTGCGTTAATGACCTCACTGTGTGTTCATGACCTCACTGTGTGTTCATGACCTCACTGTGCGTTAATGACCTCACTGTGTGTTCATGACCTCACTGTGCGTAATGACCTCACTGTGCGTTAATGACCTCACTGTGTGTTCATGACCTCACTGTGTGTTCATGACCTCACTGTGCGTTAATAACCTCACTGTGTGTTCATGACCTCACTGTGTGTTCATGACCTCACTGTGCGTTAATGACCTCACTGTGTGTTCATGACCTCACTGTGCGTTAATGACCTCACTGTGCGTTAATGACTCACTGTGCGTTAATGACCTCACTATATTAATGACCTCACTGTGTGTTAATGACCTCACTGTGTGTTCATGACCTCACTGTGCGTTAATGACCTCACTGTGTGTTCATGACCTCACTGTGCGTTAATGACGTCACTGTGTGTTCATGACCTCACTGTGCGTTAATGACCTCACTGTGTGTTCATGACCTCACTGTGCGTTAATGACCTGTGTGTTCATGACCTCACTGTGCGTTAATGACCTGTGTGTTCATGACCTCACTGTGTTAATGACGTCACTGTGTGTTCATGACCTCACTGTGCATTAATGACCTGTGTGTTCATGACCTCACTGTGTGTTCATGACCTCACTGTGCGTTAATGACCTGTGTGTTAATGACCTCACTGTGTTCATGACCTCACTGTGTGTTCATGACCTCACTGTGCGTTAATGACCTCACTGTGAGTTCATGATCTCACTGTGTGTTCATGACCTCACTGTGTGTTCATGATCTCACTGTGTGTTCATGACCTCACTGTGTGTTAATGACCTCACTGTGCGTTAATGACCTCACTGTGCGTTAATGACCTCACTGTGCGTTCATGACCTCACTGTGCGTTAATGACCTCACTGTGCGTTAATGACCTCACTGTGTGTTCATGACCTCACTGTGTGTTCATGACCTCACTGTGCGTTAATGACCTCACTGTGCGTTTCATGACCTCACTGTGCGTTAATGACCTCACTGTGTGTTCATGACCTCACTGTGCGTTAATGACCTCACTGTGTGTTCATGACCTCACTGTGTTCATGACCTCACTGTGCGTTAATGACCTCACTGTATTAATGACCTCACTGTGTGTTAATGACCTCACTGTGTGTTCATGACCTCACTGTGCGTTAATGACCTCACTGTGTGTTCATGACCTCACTGTGCGTTAATGACCTCACTGTGTGTTCATGACCTCACTGTGCGTTAATGACCTCACTGTGTGTTCATGACCTCACTGTGCGTTAATGACCTGTGTGTTCATGACCTCACTGTGTGTTCATGACCTCACTGTGCGTTAATGACCTGTGTGTTAATGACCTCACTGTGTTCATGACCTCACTGTGTTAATGACGTCACTGTGTGTTCATGACCTCACTGTGTGTTCATGATCTCACTGTGTGTTAATGACCTCACTGTGTGTTCATGACCTCACTGTGTGTTAATGACCTCACTGTGTGTTCATGACCTCACTGTGTGTTCATGACCTCACTGTGTGTGTCATGACCTCACTGTGTGTTAATACCTCACTGTGAGTTCATGAGCTCACTGTGTATTAATGACCTCACTGTGGGTCCATGACCTCACTGTGTATTAATGACCTCACTGTGTGTTAATGACCTCACTGTGCGTTCATGACCTCACTGTGCGTTCATGACCTCACTGTGCGTTCATGACCTCACTGTGCGTTAATGACCTCACTGTGTGTTAATGACCTCACTGTGGTTCATGACCTCACTGTGCGTTAATGACCTCACTGTGCGTTCATGACCTCACTGTGCGTTAATGACCTCACTGTGCGTTAATGACCTCACTGTGCGTTCATGACCTCACTGTGCGTTAATGACCTCACTGTGCGTTAATGACCTCACTGTGTGTTCATGACCTCACTGTGTTCATGACCTCACTGTGCGTTAATGACCTGTGTGTTAATGACCTCACTGTGTTCATGACCTCACTGTGTTAATGACGTCACTGTGTGTTCATGACCTCACTGTGTGTTCATGTCATGACCTCACTGTGCGTTCATGACCTCACTGTGCGTTCATGACCTCACTGTGTGTTCATGACCTCACTGTCTGTTCATGACCTCACTGTGTGTTCATGACCTCACTGTGCGTTAATGACCTCCATGACCTCACTGTGTATTAATGACCTCACTGTGCGTTAATGACCTCACTGTGCGTTAATGACCTCACTGTGCGTTCATGACCTCACTGTGCGTTAATGACCGCACTGTGCGTTAATGACCTCACTGTGTATTAATGACCTCACTGTGCGTTAATGACCTCACTGTGCGTTCATGACCTCACTGTGTGTTAATGACCTCACTGTGCGTTAATGACCTCACTGTGTTCATGACCTCACTGTGTGTTCATGACCTCACTGTGCGTCAATGACCTGTGTGTTCATGACCTCACTGTGTTAATGACGTCACTGTGTGTTCATGACCTCACTGTGCGTTAATGACCTGTGTGTTCATGACCTCACTGTGTGTTCATGACCTCACTGTGCGTTAATGACCTGTGTGTTAATGACCTCACTGTGTTCATGACCTCACTGTGTTAATGACGTCACTGTGTGTCCATGACCTCACTGTGTATTAATGACCTCACTGTGTGTTTAATGACCTCACTGTGCGTTAATGACCTCACTGTGCGTTCATGACCTCACTGTGCGTTCATGACCTCACTGTGTGTTCATGACCTCACTGTGCGTTAATGACCTCACTGTGCGTTAATGACCTCACTGTGTGTTCATGACCTCACTGTGTTAATGACCTCACTGTGTGTTAATGACCTGTGTGTTAATGACCTCACTGTGTTCATGACCTCACTGTGTTAATGACGTCACTGTGTGTTCATGACCTCACTGTGCGTTAATGACCTGTGTGTTCATGACCTCACTGTGTGTTCATGACCTCACTGTGTGTTCATGTCATGACCTCACTGTGCGTTCATGACCTCACTGTGTGTTCATGACCTCACTGTGTGTTCATGTCATGACCTCACTGTGCGTTCATGACCTCACTGTGCGTTCATGACCTCACTGTGCGTTCATGACCTCACTGTGTTCATGACCTCACTGTGTGTTCATGACCTCACTGTGTGTTCATGACCTCACTGTGTGTTCATGTCATGACCTCACTGTGCGTTCATGACCTCACTGTGTGTTCATGACCTCACTGTGTTCACTGTGTTCATGACCTCACTGTGTTCATGACCTCACTGTGTTAATGACGTCACTGTGCGTTAATGACCTCACTGTGCGTTAATGACCTCACTGTGCGTTCATGACCTCACTGTGCGTTAATGACCTCACTGTGCGTTCATGACCTCACTGTGCGTTCATGACCTCACTGTGCGTTAATGACCTCACTGTGCGTTCATGACCTCACTGTGCGTTAATGACCTCACTGTGTGTTCATGACCTCACTGTGCGTTAATGACCTCACTGTGTGTTCATGACCTCACTGTGCGTTAATGACCTCACTGTGCGTTAATGACCTCACTGTGTGTTCATGACCTCACTGTGTTAATGACCTCACTGTGTGTTAATGACGTCACTGTGCGTTCATGACCTCACTGTGCGTTCATGACCTCACTGTGCGTTCATGACCTCACTGTGTTCATGACCTCACTGTGTTAATGACCTCACTGTGCGTTCATGACCTCACTGTGTGTGGTTCATGACCTCACTGTGCGTTCATGACCTCACTGTGTTCATGACCTCACTGTGTTAATGACGTCACTGTGCGTTCATGACCTCACTGTGCGTTCATGACCTCACTGTGTGTTCATGACCTCACTGTGCGTTTTCACTGAACCTCACTGTGTTCATGACCTAACTGTGTGTTCATGACCTCACTGTGCGTTCATGACCTCACTGTGTGTTCATGACCTCACTGTGCGTTCATGACCTCACTGTGTGTTCATGACCTCACTGGTGCGTTCATGACCTCACTGTGCGTTAATGACCTCACTGTGTGTTCATGACCTCACTGTGCGTTCATGACCTCACTGTGCGTTCATGACCTCACTGTGCGTTCATGACCTCACTGTGCGTTCATGACCTCACTGTGCGTTTCATTGTGACCTCACTGTGTGTGTTCATGACCTCACTGTGTGTTCATGACCTCACTGTGTGTTAATGACGTCACTGTGCGTTCATGACCTCACTTGTGTCGTTCATGACCTCACTGTGCGTTAATGACCTCACTGTGCGTTCATGACCTCACTGTGCGTTTCATGACCTCACTGTGTGTTCATGACCTCACTGTGCGTTATGACTCACTGTGTTATGACTCACTGTGGTTCATGACCTCACTGTGCGTTAATGACCTCACTGTGCGTTAATGACCTCACTGTGTGTTCATGACCTCACTGTGTTAATGACCTCACTGTGTGTTAATGACGTCACTGTGCGTTCATGACCTCACTGTGCGTTCATGACCTCACTGTGCGTTCATGACCTCACTGTGTTCATGACCTCACTGTGTTAATGACCTCACTGTGCGTTCATGACCTCACTGTGTGTTCATGACCTCACTGTGCGTTCATGACCTCACTGTGTTCATGACCTCACTGTGTTAATGACGTCACTGTGCGTTCATGACCTCACTGTGCGTTCATGACCTCACTGTGTGTTCATGACCTCACTGTGCGTTCATGACCTGTGTGTTCATGACCTCACTGTGTTCATGACCTACTGTGTGTTCATGACCTCACTGTGCGTTCATGACCTCACTGTGTGTTCATGACCTCACTGTGCGTTCATGGACCTCACTGTGTGTTCATGACCTCACTGTGCGTTCATGACCTCACTGTGCGTTAATGACCTCACTGTGTGTTCATGACCTCACTGTGCGTTCATGACCTCACTGTGTGTTAATGACCTCACTGTGCGTTCATGACCTCACTGTGCGTTCATGACCTCACTGTGCGTTCATGACCTCACTGTGTTCATGACTCACTGTGTTGTTTCATGACCTCACTGTGTTAATGACGTCACTGTGCGTTCATGACCTCACTGTGTGTTCATGACCTCACTGTGCGTTCATGACCTCACTGTGCGTTCATGACCTCACTGTGTGTTAATGACCTCACTGTGTGTTCATGACCTCACTGTGCGTTCATGACCTCACTGTGTGTTAATGACGTCACTGTGCGTTCATGACCTCACTGTGCGTTCATGACCTCACTGTGCGTTCATGACCTCACTGTGTGTTAATGACGTCACTGTGCGTTCATGACCTCACTGTGCGTTCATGACCTCACTGTGCGTTCATGACCTCACTGTGTGTACATGACCTGAATATTTGAGCAGAGCATATGAAGCTGTAGCTGAAGGTAAATGTGAAACAGTTTTTTATCATGGTCTGTTTTCTGTGAGGCGTCAGATCTTTATTGTGGTTCATGTTTGAGTCTTTAAAGTCAGTGGCTGCAGTAGGAATGTTATTCATAATCTAATACTTCTGAAACAGCTGTTGGTGATGTCACTTCCTGTTGTGGGATTGTGCAAACGCAGCTGAAGCTCTAGTTCCTCACTGCATAGGGATCGAACGGTTGACCGTATCACGTAACAAGGGGATAGGAGCTAGGATCAGGACATATTATTATTATTGGAGGAATTCAGACGCAACCTTGGAGCTGGGGCTTTCAGACCCCTCATCCCATGGAACAGACATCCCCCTTTACCGGGACAGCCCCGCCCACTAAGTTACAAGACTCTCAAGTTGTTGTTTTTTTTGTCTTCTTTTTTTGTCTTCTTTAATTTATATTTCTGCGTATTTCTTGATCCATAGTTGTTTGTCTTTTGTTTTCCAATCTTCTTGGACACTTTTTGGATATGGTTAAGGCTTGTTTTTATTATATTATAATGATCTATTCAACAACAACAAAACAAAAAATCAGAGCAAGTGCATCATAAAACGTACAACAGTTCTTTTGGAGGAAGTAAATTTCAGAATTTTCATTGGGATGTTATCCGGCTCCCCGGGGCGTAGAAGGACCAGAGGAGGCTCTTTTGAAAGCTTGAAATCTCTAGTTTCCAACACAAAAGACTGCAAGTCTCCCTATGCCCCATGCCCTGGGTCTCCTGGTGGTTCCCAGAGTAAAGACTAAACACACGGAGGCTAAAGCTAAAATCTGAAGCACTTTGAATTGCCTTGTGTATGAATTGTGCTCTACAAATAAACGTGCCTTGCCTTGTACTTTTCAAAATAGAAGACCAGGTCGATTTTTCACATTTCATAAAATGTGTAAAACATTTAGACTCACAGACTGTAACTTTAATCTTCATTTTGACGCGAAAAAATATGTATTTCTGGTTGTGTTACTTCATTCTTTAATGATTTCTTTTGCTGTATGTTTCTGGGATTTCTTTTGAAAATATGAACATTTTCACATTATTTTATGTTTTGTTTCTCGATTGAAACATGAATCAGACTGTTTCTCTGTATACGCGAGTAACAGTCAACTTTTTCCTTAGGCTACTCGAGTACTTATTTGGACTACCTTTTACTTTCACTGGGGTAAAGTCCTATATGTTGCTGTGCTCCCGCCATACTTTCACGGTCCTACGGTCCCGCTGGTCTCCGCTCTCCTCCGTCCAGCCGGTGCGCGTCAGCTGACCCTCTCCCGCAGCTGACGTGTGTGGAGCGCGTGCCGCCGCATGCTCACGCTGGTGCTGCGCCTGTAAACGCGCGAGGACGGAAGAAGAAGGACCCATGGACATGCAGCCGAGGCACCGGGAGGGAGGACACGTCTGATGCTGCCGAGGCACCGGGGAGAGCGCAGCCAGGTGAGTGTCCGGGGGAGAGCGGACAGGACCGGGGGCGGGAGGGGGGGGGGGGGGGGGATGTCCGTCTGCAGCAGCAGCCCCGGGGTGCAGAGAGAGAGGCTGTTGTTGCGGAGCTTTATTTTGGAGACGCTCGACCCGCCTCGCCCCGCTCTCAGACTGTCAGGGACTGGCTCCGCGGATGAACGGGACGGGCTGGCGGCGGGGGCCTTGCCGCAGTGAGAGGCCGTGAGGAAGCCCCACTGCGGAGAGCGGACACGGCGCATTAAAGTGGCCAAGGACAGCCGTCTGAGGCGCACTCTGATACGGTGACCTTGTGACTGTTGCAGAGCGCGTTTAGGGCGAGAGTCGGAATGTCTTTGAGCGTTCTTGGATCCAAACTTCCCCCAGCGGGCCCCGGAACAGAGTGCTAAGTGTGGGATGCTTTGGTTCAGGCTCGTGCTTGTGGCCTGGGACAGTAGTGATGGCTGAGGCACTTTTCACTCCTCCCGCTCTCCTCCTGCAGCATTCCCCTTCAGCCTGTACTTTAGTGATCAGGACAGAGGTGAGTGAATGTGGGAGTAGTCTGCTGTCTGTGTGTTAGACTTGTGCTCTTTGGGAAAAGTCACAGATCAATAAGGAATGATGCAGCTCATTTCAGTGACGAGAGATGCTTCTGCAGTTTCACATCCTGTCCGACAGATGGCAGTATCTCCTCTCTCTCAGCGCCTAAACAAACATCCTGATGAAGTCACACATGTAGGGACAAGTTTAAACCACACACTTTTGGGTCATGTTTTCAAACTCCCTGTTGTCAGAGAATATGCTCAACTTAGAGTGGGCCGCCTTTTGGGAATCAATAAGGTAATAGCCATTTATCGGCCGATAAGTCATAACTATTATGTTATTAACTGGTTCTTACATTATTGTGCCGTTTTCTCCACATTGTTGTAGACCTTTTATGTTTGTGACTTTTCGTCAGCTTTTAACTGTTTTATTTTTTGGCTGTAACTCGTGGTGTCTCACAGGCCTTTTGCGGCTGTAGCTCAGAGTAAAGCAGGTTCTTATGACGGAAAGGTCACTGGTTCGAGTCCCTCCTCAGACAAGTGCATGACATCACTGTGTCCTTGGGCAAGACACTTCACTCACATTACATATGTATGAATGTGGGACATGTGTGAGTGAGAGGCCTTCCATATCAGCCACTTACTGATGTGGAAGAGTGTTACATGGTTAGTCTGCCGATCACTAGACAGCACAGAGACTCCACAGCAGCACATTATGTGTGGATAATAATTAATATGTTTTCTAGGTGAAATTGGATAATTTCCCAAGGCACACCAGACAATATCGAGGCACAGTGGTTGAAACACACTGGTCTATAGCAGTAAGGGAACTAGCATCATCATTTTTTGTGTTTAAACTTGTTGATTGTTCTTTTAGTAAGACAGAAGGTTTGTTTAGATTTTGATTTTGATTTGATTTGATTTGATTTATTTGAGCTATTATTTACAATATTTACATCATTACATTTACATTATCACACAAAACCAGGAAAAATAAATAATAAATAATAACTCAAAAGGAGTAGGCCGAAGCAAGAAAGCTTATAAGTGCCTACCCCATATTCAAAATACAATTATTTGTTTATTTATTTGTTTGAGCAGTTAACCTGCTCAAAGGGAGTGGGCTGAAGCCAAAGGCTTATAAGCGCCCACCCCAAAATAAAAATAATAACATTACATTTAATATTTACAGGTAGCAAATCATAAACAAAGGAACATAGGGCAAAGTAACAATAAATGAAGAATAAAACAAAAACAACAGCAAAATAAAGAACAAAATAAAGACCTGCTTTAATAGTTTTGATGACTTCCTGTGATCTTCCTCAGAAGCGTTGCCACCTCCAATCCGTTGTGTGAAGCAGTCCTTGAGCTTCTCTAAAGAGTCTTTACTCCACACTTGAATCTGTTTCTGACCCGGTTTAGTGACTCTAACCAGTGGCCTGTATGCTGGCAGTAAGAGTGTAAACTAGATCCAGGATGTTGTTTCCCCTTGTTGGAAAGTCAATGTGTTGATAGACTTTGGGGAAAACGCTCTTTGGGTCTGCGTGGTTAAAATCCCCAGCTAAGATGAGAAAGGCATCTGGGTGGGCAGAGGCGTGCTGGCCATAGGGAGAGTCGGGAGGTTTCCCGGTGAGCCGGGCCGGGCCAGGCCGCCCCCACGAGGGGGAAATGTGTCAAAATCAGAAAACATTTTCGCATTTAACTTTCATCCTTGTGGCGGGGAGATACCTTTTGACGTTGAACTAACTCAGAGGGGTGTTTAAGTGGAACACCCCTCCGCTTTAGTTGAAGTTGCTGCAGTCCAATCCAGCAGAGACAAGTGTCCGCGCGAGTAAATAGAGAAAAAGTCAGTGAAAGGTAGAAAAGTGGACAAATAAATATTTTTATCTTCATAACTTGGTGCTGATTGTGGAGTTGTATCGGGCTCAGACTGTTTGTGCAGCGGCCCATGTGAAAAGAGAAAGTGTTAGTAAAGTGTCGAAGCCATACTTGAACCGGGGACCTCCTGCACCAGAGACTAACGCGCTATCACTGAGCTATAAACACACAGAAAAGTGGGCCAGTCTTTTCTAATTTCCCGGGCCGAAATGAGGTCCCAGCACGCCACTGTGGGTGGGCTGTCTGTTGGTCACTGACACTCTGGAAAAGTTCATTCAGCGCCTCTTTCCTGTTTTTGATGTTGGAGGTGGGCGGTATGTAGACAGACACAAGCAGTACAACAGTAAACTCCCTGGGCAGGTAGAAAGGCCGACACTTAATGATCATAAACTCCACGAGGGGTGAGCAGTGTCTGCAGACCATGGTGACGTCACGGCACCAGGCGTCTTTGGTGTAGACACAGAGACTACCTCCCTCGGAGATCACTCTGTCCGCTCTGCAGCAGGAAAGCCCCTCAAGCTGGATTCCACTGTCCGGTATATTACCATTGAGCCAAGTCTCAGTGAATATAAAAACACAACTGTACAACATCTTGTAAAACAATGTGGACCACACAAACTGCAAATGGAGTTCGCAGAAAAAAGGCCGAAACTCCACTTTTCCAAGAGAGAGAGAGGCCGCCATGAGATGAACCCGATATTGTAAATGTGCAGATCTTCCACACATTATTGTTCTGTTTTCTGGTTCTAGACAACAAATATTTGAGTACATGTATCGGTATTGAAAACCAAGTATCGTTAAAGTACTGGTATACAAACAAAATGTAACAGACCCCAGGCCTGAGGTTTCTCTGAGGTTTGTGATGTTTTTGTGACTGAGATTCGGTTTGTGCAGATTTAAACTGTATCTCGGAGCATTAACCTTCAAGAAAAGACTGAAACATAAACTGTTTAACTCTCGTGCTCCAGTATCATGAATCATGATGTTAATGAAATCTACTGTACTTACAATGTGGCTGAGTGGTTAGCACTCCTACTGCTCAAATTTCCCTTTGAGGACAATAAAGTACAGTTTAAAGCTCCCTACTTTGCTACATATCTTATTAAAGCTGATCAATGAGATTTCCGTGTGTCATTGAATGCAATCAGAGCAGTGTGTGTCTATGGTGGAGGGGAGTGAGGGGGAGCAGGGTTACCTACTGACACCTAAAAACATTCAGCTGAGAGCAGCTTCACACCTACAAGGTCCTGGGTTCGATTCCTGTGTGGAGTTTGTTCTCTCGTGTCTGTGTAGGTTTCATCTACCACTAAAAACATGTACAATAGGTCAGGATGAATAGAGCTGGGTACTGTTCAATTCTTTTCAATAGCAGTGCTTTAAAGATACTTGGTTTTCGATACTGATACCTGAACAATACTCTTTCTGATATACTCAAATATGTGTGGTCTTGAACCAGAAAACAGGACAATAATGTGTGGGAGATCTGCAACTTTACATTATCGGGTTCATCTCCAATGTCAAGAAATGTGTGAAAAATGGGGAATAATTTGGGGAAAATTGAGGCAAATTGGGAGAATATTAGAAATTGAAAAAAATGTATACAAATTGGAAAAATGGGGCAAGCATGGGCAAAAATGGGAATCATTTATTCGATCTTAAAAAAAAAAAGTCACTTCCTTGAATCCTGTCCCTGGATCTCAAGCTATACTGCATATATTTTGTGGTTCCTGCTTTCATTTTTTCGATACCAGACTGGTATGGTTTAACAGCCCTCAGGCCTAGGTCTGAATGATGTGTGTGTGTGAATAAAAGGTGTCGGTCAAAGGGACCGTTGGCACAGATGTGTGACTCCTGTCAATTTGCCCCAGGGCAAACTGAAGCTCCCCTCAAACAGTGTGAAACTTTGAGCGACTGTGTCCTGTGAAAAGAGCCATACAAATACCTTTCCATTCCACTTGTAATGGTCCAAGGCCCTGTGTGTGGCCTCAGAGCCACTACACAGGCCAAAGCTTGTCCTTTTGAAAGGAGAAATCCATGTATTTGGACAAAATGTTTGACCAGTTTAAACCAGTATTTAGCCCAGAGGTTGGGTCGGGACCTAGAAGTGGGTCGCAGAACTGTTTTCAGTGAATGAATGAATTAAATAGTGCAGATGCAGCTGACAACATGTACGACAGAGACGGACAAAAGCAACAGTTAGTGTAACTTAATCCAAATAAATGAGTGCAGAAAAATAAAACATTTAAAGAGCAAGAAACCTCGATCATCCAACCGATACACATGAGCCAAGGGGTGAAGGATATACAGGGACTGATTGCTCCTATAGGAGAGGAGGACAGGACAGTGGGTCGCCACTCTTTCCCTCAAAACATTTCTTTTAATATTCATGAACAGAAAACGTATAGAATCACTACCTGAGTCTGAAAGTGACTGTTTTAAAGAATCATTTCACAGTTTTTTTTGGGGGCTTATTAAACAGGAGAGACCAATAGGCCCGGTTTGAACCGTGAGGCCGTCCTTCCGTGGACCCACCACCTGCAGAAGGAGCCATGGGGGCCGGTGCTATGTGACCTGGGCAGCTCCAACGGCTGCCCCACGACCCGGCAACGGACAAGTGGAAGAAAATGGATGGATGGATGGATTATTAAACAATAGTTTATGCAGGATAGAAATAATAAGAAATATAATGCACAAGTAGAAGTTTGTAAGGTAATGGTGGGTCCCGACGCCAAATTAGAACCACTGATTCAGACTACAGTCATTAGCTGTAAAACAATACCAAAGTCCTTTACACAGAGTCAGTGATCATGATTTGGGGGCCTTAGAGATATTGGGATGGATGAGGTGGGTGTGATGTCCCGGGCATGGGTAATGTCTGCTTTAGTTCACTTCATTATTACATCCTGTACACTACAGTGATGTACGTTTATGCTTTAAACACAGCACATGTTTTATTATTAGTAAAGTAACAATGACAGGCCTAATAGAGTCATCTTAACCCCACAGTTTGCTTCTAAACACACGTCACATCAGGGAGAGGAAAATCAAATCATCATTATTTTAGTAATATCATCAGAAAAATAACTTGTTTATTCTATTGATTTAGTTAATACTCATATTGCTTTGTGGTTATTGTAGATTTGTTAAATGTTCCTCTCTGCCCAGAGAGAGAGTAAGACTGAGGGGATAGAGATAAAAGAAAGAAAAGACAGAGAGGAAGAAACAGAGCAAGGAGGACAGACCGGACTCTGGGCATTGGACAAAACGAAACGAAAAGTCAACAGTCATTATTTGTAGGAGCTGATTAGATATAAAGCCTTTATTTAAAGCATGTTTATGTGAAGAGGCAAACAAACCGACAGGAAGAGTGTGTGGGCTCACTGAGACTCCAGAGGGCGCTCTGAGGCCGTCTCAAGGCGGACTGGCACAGAGTCACATCTCACAGACACATGTACAAACACAGACATTAAAATATATCTTTACATCTAACTGTCCATTAACCTCTTAACCTCCACCTGAACTCAGCACATTGTCTCCAGTTCGACTTTACCCAAATCTAAAAGCTTCTTGAAAAAAAGCATCTTAGTAGTGACACAAAGCTGACGAAAACAAGGATCAAAACACAAAAGCATCATAAAAATGTGACCCAAAAAAAGTGTTTAAAAAAACAACAAAACGCAAAAGAGGCGACAAATGTGACAAAAAATTATGAAAAAACAACAAAACATTAAAAAAAAGACAAAACGAGTGACTGAAGAGCATGAAAACACAACAAGAACACAACAGAAATGACAAGAAGCAAAAGCATCAAGAACGCAGATAAAAGTGATAAAAAGCAACAAAAAAACCCCGTCAAGAATACGTCAAAAAAGTGGCAACGAGAGGAATAACCTTGGATCAGTTTTGTAGGTCTTAGCTTTCAAATGAGGCGTTACACTGGCCTGTAAACTCTCCAGTCGAGAAGCTTTTAGATTTGGGTAAAGCTGAACTGGGAAAAGTGGGGTAAGAGGTTAAAGCTGTGGAGATGAATTGATTTTCTCGTAGTGGAGTAAACCCTGGATCTACTTCGTAAGCGCAGCATTTGTGAAAGAAAATCAGACCCTTTTGTCTGTTGTGTCTGAATCTACAATCTATTCTGTTCTGTTCTATTCTGGTCTGTGAGAGCTAGAAACGACTTTAGGAAACAGCTGAGAGATTTGACTCAACTACCTACGACTTTCATGTTTTGATTCAGGGAGTGCAGCTTTAAGTCCTGGACATTGGGAGCTTTAAAGGAACAGGCCACCGTTTTTCATACTGAGATCTGTTCTTACCTGAGCTTAGACGAGTTGATACGTAGCTGTCTGGTCTTTACGCAAAAAGACCAAAGATGTTGTTGAGCATTTAGCCTCTCCACTTCTCCTACCAAGCTCTTCCACGTTTTCCTTATTTAAATACAGTTACGTGAGTAGTTACACGATCCGAGTCTAGTCACACAAAATTAAACATGTGGATTTTCTAAGCGGATAAAAAGCGGTACAGTGGTCCCTCGTTTATCGCGGGGGTTACGTTCTAAAAATAACCCACAACCCGAAATCTGCGAAGTAGACATCTTTATTTTTTACAATTATTATATATGTTTTAAGGCTGTAAAAACCCCTCACCACACACTTTATACACTTTTGTCACTAGTTCACACACTTTATCCCTTATGCCTGGTGTCTCTGTGTGATTTTGTTTGTCTTATAAGATTTTTAGATTCACATTACAGACGTGGTGATGGAAACATTGTGAGCTGCTCTCGTCTCCGCTGTGCGCTTGTAGCTACAAGTTTTATTGTAGCAGTTTCAGGCTTCAGAAGGCGAGTGTTTAGCTCAGGCGAGCGCCACATGCTAGCGGTGTTTATTTTTGTGGAAAAGTTCAGAGAAAGTGAACGCGGCCTGTGCTGCTGTGACTCGGTGTACAGTGTGTGCGCTGATGTGTTGACGGGACACACAAAGATCCTCTTTGCAACAAGAAGCTCACTCTGCGACTAGCCAATCAGGACGCAGAACACAATGTGCATACGGCGTTCATACGCTGTGAAAAAGCATACAAAATTGTGCTAAAAATAAATCTGTGAAAGAGAGAGGCCGCGAAAGGTGAACCGCGTTATAGCGGTACACCTTAAGGGCAACACACACTACACGATTTCTGTGCCTGAGTTTGATGAGTCGTGTTTAGTTGAAGGCAGTCACACAGAGTCGTGTTGCGTAGTGTGGGGGGGTCACGACTGGACTCACGTTCGAATCATGTAGTGTGGGCAGCAGTCAGACGCAACTGGACTACAGTCACAGGAAATCAAACATGTTTGATTTTTAAGCCTGATTTTGGACGCACAGGAGAGACGTGGGTGATTTTACCGTCCCCAAAGTGAACACACAGAAAGCAGCGGCCAATGACAGAGTGAAATAAAGACAGAAAAACACCGCCGCGCCTCCTTTTTCATTTCTCTGTCAAAACAGCGGCACAAACAACTCATTTCATGGCCACAGCCCCACACGAAACAGCACAACTTTATATCACCAAACGTTCACGAGAACCACCTTTTCAGCTACATTTAAACTGCGAACAGAGTTTAGCGGCACTTACTGAGTTTGGAGACGGACTGTTCAGCTTCACCTCGCCTCTCTCCGCTGTCTCCTCCGCCTCCTCCATCTCGGGGCTGAGGTCCGTCTCCTTCTCTTATTAAATCCACTGAAATACGTCCCGCTTCTTGGTGTCGCCGACTTGTATCTCCATTTGACAGAACTATAGCCGAGTTGAAGGCTTCGTAGCAGTAGTAGCCTTGCACCGCGATGTTGTGACACTGTTGATACCGCTGACCGATCGGGACACGCACATGTTTTCCCACGCTCACAAACACAGGCCTGTCTTTGCAGATTTGGGATCAGTTTTTGAAACCGGAGGAGAAATGAAGCGGTAGAGAGGACAGACGCGCTGTGTTATCAAACATCAGCTGTTTGACAGAATCGTGTAGTGAGTTCGCTCTTACGATTCTCAGTCGTTAAGTGTGAACCCCAGACGTTCTATAATCGCACTAAATCCAGTCGTGTAGTGTGGACCTCCCATTCTGTATAAAATTGTTTAAGACTAGAAAAATCGTGTAGTGTGTGCTGATCTTTAGGAGCACTTTGACGACATGAAAATCGACATGTTTAATTTTGTGTAACTATACTTGGATCGTGTAACTACTTGGTCTCTTCTAACTTCACCCCCGTTTGGCCCCATAGAGGAGAGGAGGAGAGACTAAATGCTAACAACATCTTTGGTCTTTTTGACTGAGCGCACGCGTAAAGACCAGACAGGTGCGCATCAACTCGTCTAAGCTCAGGTAAGAACAGATCTCAGAATAGAAAAACGGTGGCCTGTTCCTTTAAGAGAGTGGACCCAAAACGACTCTCTGGAGGAGTTTTTTAAGCCGGTCTCCAGCTCTAACTGATTCCTGAATGTGTTCTGTTGCACATACTTTTTAAACTATTGCAGTTACCGGTTAGTGTCTTTGTAGTGCATAGAATTGAGGGTGAGCCATACGACTAGCTTGTCTCATTTTCCGTTTGCGCTCAGTCCGGCCTACCTACACAGACACGGGGAGAACTCGCAAACTCCACAGACTCGTTCAGCCCGGGATTAGAGCTGGGGACCATCACATTTGTTCTGGTGCTTTAACGATACTTGGTTTTCAGTAACGATTCCTGAACGATACTCTTTCCGATACCTAAACTAGAATATATGTCGTCTAGCATATAAAAAAACAGAACAATAATGTGTGGAAGATCTGCAAATTTACAATATTGGGTTCATCTCCAATGTCAAGAAACGTGGGGAAGATTGTGGCAAAAATAATGAAAAATGGTGTGAATGTTGGGGAGAAAAATGGGAAATAGGGAAAATATTAATAATTAGAAATGAGCAAAAATGAGGGGAAAAAACTGGGAAAACAAGAAAAATGTGGACAAAAATAAGAAAAAAGGGTGTAAAACATGGAAAATGGGGCACACTAAGTCACTTCCTTTAATCCTGTCCCTGGACCAACAGCATCAAACTTTTTCCCAGATCCCTTACTTGTATCGTTTAACGGTTCCCAGCCCTATAGAGTTCAGGAATAGCTCCTGAAACCTGGTCTTTGCTGCAGAGGCGTGAGCTCACTGCTGTGACGTGTCTGACTATCTCTTCCTGTCTCTGTCGAGTGCAGATGTGTTTTCTCACTTCCCCTGGCTTTCATGCTTTTTCCTGCCTCTGCGAGTGTCTTATCTGACTTTTATTTTTCCTCTTGGACCACCTGCTCGCTGTCCTCCCGAACCGTTAAACTATGGAATCGATTAACTGGAATCTCAGCACAATTGATGAGGGTTTTTTTTTTCCCAAAGTGAGGCCACGGAGGAGGTCGTCTTCCCTGACCGGATTTTCACAGCTCGGTTTGTGATGGATGTCGGTCGGAGACATCAAAGATATTTACTTATTTGGGCTCTTGATAACAGGGCACCTGCTTATTGGATGGACTGCCCTGGATTATCGGACATTTGGAATGACAGCAGTTTGCAATCGGACCACGCTGCTGTCCGTTAAAATTAACCAGCACTTTGGAGCAGGGAGTGACCGAGTGATGGAATTACACCGGAAAGTAACGCACAGCGATGAACTGTTATGTACGACCTGGCAGCTCGCTGTGGACACGGACAATAGTTGGACTATATTTCTGGGAGGAAAAGGGTTGAACTGTGAAGGGAACTTCCTGCTCTGGAGAACTGAACTAAAGCTGAGACCATGAAAAAAGCTAATTCATTATAAATGTATGAACTATTCTGGAATAATTGTCTTCCTCCTGAGAGAGGAGGTTTGAAGCAGCTGGACCTCTTATCTCTCCTACGCCGTCAACACTTCCCTTCAAGGCCAAGCCACGTAGCTAAACCTGATAAGGACTGAGCTCTCTGGGTCGTTCTGCATCTGCCTCAACACATTTCTTCAGCCCCACCCCCTGGTCAATGGCCAGTCATCGTGTACCTTTCATGTCTTGATGTTTCTATATGTGCTTTGCCTTAACTTAACCTGATTGTAATTTCGCATATCTTCTTTTGTAAGGCACATTGAATTGCCTTATATAAATAAAGTTACCTTGCCTATACTTCTAATGGTATTTTCTGCTTTTGCCTCCTCTTTCTCTGCCCTTGTTAGACACGTCACAGTCTCTTTTGACACATGGTTTATTCATGGGCTGATTTCCCTCCGTCCCGTCCCGTCCCGAGCGCTGGGCTGTGGCAGATGAGCTGTTGTCTCTGGAGGTGGTGGAAGTATAAAGCTTCGCGACCGTGGCTCTGCGGGGTCTTCGTGCCCCTCCCCGTCCGTCGCCTCAGGCCCGTGTGCGTCTTATTGTTTCCATTGTATGCATGGGGGAGAAGTGGGTTAAGGCCAGCAGCAGTGGTGAGCAGGACAGTGACCGCGGCATGTGTGAGTGTGGCAGGGGGCCATCGGGGGGGGAGGGGTGTGAGGATGGAGCACGAGAGGGGAGAGCGAGAGTAGGCCTTAGACCCAATGTAAAGTTACATCACTGGGTCAGGACCTAAAAGAGTCTGCAACATGGGACATTTACCAATACAACTCTGTCTAATCGATCATTATTTGGAAGTGATTGGATTCACAAACCTGTCATATTAATCTCATGTCTGAAGGTCCTCACTGACATCATGCAAATGTTTTTGAATATTGTCTCCACTTTTGGACGCCTTTGTGAGAACATCATTGTACTTGAGTTCCTATGTGCGGAGAGAGAAGACACTGGACATTGACCGAAAAATGTTAAATAAATAAAATGTAACTTAATAAATTGGTTGTTTCAAATGTACAAAGGGCGCTGCTTCACAGTGTCCCCTACTTTAACGAACATGTGCTCTTTAAAGCACAGACAGTGGAGTGGATATTGTGTGAAAAGGTGAATTTTCTCTCGTCTTTGGGCTAAACAGACATTTGTTATTTAATGAGACAAATGCCCATTTTAAGCCTTGTTCATAATGAATGAAGAGCAGCTCATCATGTTGGGGTTAATCTGATAACTGCACATGCTGCCTGTGTGTGTGTGGGTGTGTGTATGTGTGGGTGTGTGTGTGGGTGCCGTTTGGAGGATGCCCCAGGCTATGTCCTGGGATGTCTTTCTCTCTGCGCTACAGGCCCCCTGTTTCCTGCTTTTTGTTTCTGTTCCAAAGCAGGACCGTCTGGAACTTTGCTCACAGCATCAAATCTCCAAAAGTTATATCGATCCAATCAATCGAATTCAACCACAAGTAAAACATTTTCCTAAATGTTCTTAACAAGAATGTATCTGCCTCATCTTCTCGAAGAGGATTTTCTTCTCGTTGCTGTCTATCCAAAGTATTTTTGTCCATTGGTTGAATCTGCTGTTACACATTCGTGTTGAATTCTCCAATGTTTAAAATCTAAACAGTTGCTAATGACTCCTTGTGTCTTTAGATCGTCTCTTAGATTAGTCTCTGCTCTTCTGGCCGATGCTATTGTAAAACTATTAACTTCCTTGTTACAAAATACACCACGTGCCGTTTGCGTCATATTGGTCAATACGCTTGTCAATCACGCCCATTGGGAATTCAAAGAAATCAGCCTTTATCCGAGATACACGTCTTTGTAAAGAAAAGGAAAAGTGTGGATTCTGGATGGACCATAGACTGTAAAATGAAGAATGGACTGAGGGAGCGAGGCTTCCCCCAGAGCGTTCAGCGCAGGCTGAAGCTGAAGCTCGTTCATGTTGGACTGTGTTTTTGGAGCCAGATCCATTCTTTAAAATAGGGCAAAAATAAAAATATTAAAAAGGTCAAATCAGGACGTTAAGATAAACACGTGGAGGTCAGAATAACAACCCTGTGGTCAATACTGACTTAAAGAGGGGGAAAGGTTTCAATGGAAAGTCCATAGAGCCAGGAACCTCCGGAGCCAGTCTCCATTTCCTTTTCAGAAGTCACATCAGGACATTCGGAGGCCAATACTCCGGTTACTCACATTTTCATTATCTTTTCTTTTCTCTTTTACAGGAAACATAAAATGCACAAACGTAAAACCTTTTTAATGACCTGTTGGGAATTGAGCCCACAAACCTGCCTGATGAATCTAAATATTATATTTCATTTCAACTGGCAATTGAACAGCCACTTTAAAAGACAATAATGTGGCCGATTTATGAGCTCCATTCCAGTTCAACAGATTTCCTTTGAATCAGGCGTCCATCTGAGATCATAACATAAAACATAACCCCGGCCTAAAAGAGGGGTCGGGACCTTTAGCTTGATTCTTCCCTTCTGACAGCTTAACCGAGCATACACCATAAAACCGCTGCATAACTAATTTCCCTCTCTCTGAAGTCCTGTTCAGAAATAGACTTGGTGACCTTTGTTATTTGCTCAGTGATAGGTCTTATTGTTGATTGGAGGGTTGGAGACAGTGATGAATAAACAGCCTCTGTTGTCTGTTCATGTTTTCCCTCTGCCGTGGATCATGAAGGTACACTAATAAAGGTCACAGGGTTCAGAGCACAATAAATCAGGCTAGGAATCCATTTGAAATCAACCTTGATTTGTTTCATAAGACGGGGGAAGGTGGTGTTTGTCGGTGCTGCCGTCAAAACCTCCTGATGACCAGAAAGAAATGTTCAATCACTTTTTTTGAAAAATCCCCCAACCTTTATAAGGTCATTAGAAAGTGATCCCTGATGGCAAAGTTAGTCAAAGAAAATACCACAAGGTCAACATAAGCACGAGTTTAACATCCAAAAAAACTGTCATCACTTTGGTTTTGCTTTGTTGGAATGACACTTCAAAAGCAGTTCCTCTTGGAAACACGGAGCAAAGCCTTGGACTTTCTGCACAGGTTTTGCTTCTGCATCTTGATCTGCGACACCTTGATGCATGTTTGGTCTCTGAGGATGGATGGACCATAGTGTCTCAGAGCTTCATTTAACTGAGGTTTCTGCTTTTGACGTGGGAGAGTGTGGTCATCTTCATCCATCTCTGTAGTTATCTTCCCATCACAATGGACGAAGTAACGACAAATGTCCACTACAGAGGACAATCTTTAAAAACTTAAATACTATGGTAAAATACAGTTAAAATAAGTCATACTATTTATTAATGTGCTGTGTTATATTATGCCAACATTTCAATCCAAAATTTGGTTGTATGCATTTATTATTATTATTATTATTCCCATGAAAAGTATTTGCATTGATGGCTGCCATTTCCCAAATCCCCAACCCTTTACATTTATTCTTTTTATTTGACATTTATTTAACCAGGAACGTCCCATTGAGTCTTTTTCAGGGGAGTCCTGGCCCCAGAGGGGAACATATTGTATATTTTTTAGTGGTAGGGGAAACCGGAGCACGGGGAGAAAATGAAAACTCCACACAGAAGGCCCCGTCTAAGTGGGAATCGAAGTTGGGACCTTCATGCCTTCAGTATTTGGTATCATTGAAAAGCTCCAAAGCAGTTCTTCAGTAGTATCGTGGGTCGTCAGGAGGTTAAATGGAGGTATCTGTGGAGCAAACATCTGAAAATGAGGGTTAGTTCCATGTGCTGAAACAACCTATTGAGTAAATCAGACAATGACTTTGTTTCCAGGTGAAACATATGTTACAGAGTTTGATGCGTGTCTCTGTTTTGAAGTTCTTGTGTGTTAATGAGGGCTCTGGGGGGTGAACAGTAAAAGTTGCATTGTGATTTCCCGTGGCTTTGTGTGACGGTGTGTGATGTGGGATTAGCGGCGTGTGTGTGGGACGTGGGCCGCGCGTGGCTCCACAGATGGCCCGTCGTTAGACATGTGACTCCTGACTCTGCTGAACAGCTGCTGCTTTTGCTATTGTCTTCAGCCACTTCATGTGCACTGCTGGCCCCAGGAGAGAGAGGGCTTTTAAAGGGCACAAAAGCTAAAATACACTTTTATGACATTCCCTCGTCAACCCATGCTTGGGTTAGTTTTGGAATAATTGTGCTTACGTTGGTTGTTTCCTTTTTCTGGCACTTTTAAGTATGTCCTGCATTCAGTTGTGTTGACGTGGCATCACAACATTCTGAAGGGTTTTAAAATCTGCCAAAATGTGATTATTCATCTTGGATTATGGTTAATATCCCTGTCATTTAGAGGACATGAAACTTTATGTAGATTGTGTAGATCCGGATTTGATCAGCAGACCCTTGTGTCCATACTGACTGAAGAACCACACACTGGGCTAACAGCCAAGTTGTAATGGGCCGATTGACCAGCATGCTTTTCAGCACATTAGGGCGAGAACAGAGAACTATATCAGACTTTTCCAACCAGTGTGCCGACATCTTTTGTCAATTCAGAATAATGTACATTTTTGTTTGGTGTGCCTTGTGATTTCTCTAATGTAAAATATACTGTATGCCGAGGCTCAAAATGGTGGGGAAACACTGTTTCAAATCAAGTTGCCTCACAGGACTCCACCAAACATCAAAACTGTCAAATAAATAACCAGCATAGTGTCCAAACAAATGTAGTGTCCAAACACATGTAGTGTCCATAATGTAGTGTCCAAACACATGTAGTGTCCAAACAAATGTAGTGTCCATAATGTAGTGTCCAAACACATGTAGTGTCCAAACAAATGTAGTGTCCATAATGTAGTGTCCAAACACATGTAGTGTCCAAACAAATGTAGTGTCCAAACACATGTAGTGTCCAAACACATGTAGTGTCCAACACATGCGTGTCCATAATGTAGTGTCCAAACAAATGCGTGTCCAAACACATGTAGTGTCCAAACATGTAGTGTCCATAATGTAGTGTCCAAACACATGTAGTGTCCAAACACATGTAGTGTCCAAACACATGTAGTGTCCATAATGTAGTGTCCAAACACATGTAGTGTCCAAACAAATGTAGTGTCCATAATGTAGTGTCCAAACACATGTAGTGTCCAAACAAATGTAGTGTCCAACACATGTAGTGTCCAAACACATGTAGTGTCCAAATGTAGTGTCCAAATGTAGTGTCCAAACACATGTAGTGTCCAAACACATGTAGTGTCCAAATGTAGTGTCCAAACACATGTAGTGTCCAAACAATGTAGTGTCCAAACACATGTAGTGTCCAAACACATGTAGTGTCCAAACATGTGTCCAATGTAGTGTCCAAACACATGTAGTGTCCAAACACATGTAGTGTCCAAACACATGTAGTGTCCAAACACATGTAGTGTCCAAATGTAGTGTCCAAACACATGTAGTGTCCAAACAATGTAGTGTCCAACACATGTAGTGTCCAAATGTAGTGTCCAAACACATGTAGTGTCCAAACAAATGTAGTGTCCATAATGTAGTGTCCAAACACATGTAGTGTCCAAACAAATGTAGTGTCCAAACACATGTAGTGTCCAAACACATGTAGTGTCCAAACACATGTAGTGTCCATAATGTAGTGTCCAAACACATGTAGTGTCCAAACAATGTAGTGTCCATAATGTAGTGTCCAAACACATGTAGTGTCCAAACAAATGTAGTGTCCAAATGTAGTGTCCAAACACATGTAGTGTCCAAACACATGTAGTGTCCAAACACATGTAGTGTCCAAACATGTAGTGTCCAAACACATGTAGTGTCCAAACATGTAGTGTCCAAACACATGTAGTGTCCAAACACATGTAGTGTCCAAACACATGTAGTGTCCAAACACATGTAGTGTCCAAACACATGTAGTGTCCAAACATGTAGTGTCCAAACACATGTAGTGTCCAAACAAATGTAGTGTCCAAACACATGTAGTGTCCATAATGTAGTGTCCAAACACATGTAGTGTCCAATGTAGTGTCCAAAATGTAGTGTCCAAACACATGTAGTGTCCATAATGTAGTGTCCAACACATGTAGTGTCCAATGTAGTGTCCAAACACATGTAGTGTCCAAACAATGTAGTGTCCAAACACATGTAGTGTCCATAATGTAGTGTCCAAACACATGTAGTGTCCAAACAATGTAGTGTCCAAACACATGTAGTGTCCATAATGTAGTGTCCAAACACATGTAGTGTCCAAACAAATGTAGTGTCCAAACATGTATGTATAGTGTCCAAACACATGTAGTGTCCACAATGTAGTGTCCAAACACATGTAGTGTCCAAATGTAGTGTCCAAACACATGTAGTGTCCAACAATGTAGTGTCCAAACACATGTAGTGTCCAACATGTAGTGTCCAAACACATGTAGTGTCCAAACACATGTAGTGTCCAAACACATGTAGTGTCCAAACATGTAGTGTCCAAACAATGTGTCAAATGTAGTGTCCAAACACATGTAGTGTCCAAAGTGTCCAAACACATGATGTCATAATGTAGTGTCCAAACAAATGCGTTCAAACAATGTATGTCCAAACATGTAGTGTCCAAACACATGTAGTGTCCAAACACATGCATGTCCAACACATGTAGTGTCCAAACAAATGCGTGTCAACACATTAGTGTCCAAACAATGTATGTCCAACACATGTAGTGTCAAACATGTAGTGTCCAAACACATGTAGTGTCCAACAAATTAAGGGCCCGATCGTCCTCCTGACACAAGGACATCGTTGCTCCAAACATGACGTTAGACAGGCGTCCTCTTGCTGTTGCGCTATGTTCCTGTCCCACTGGCGAGAGGGTGTTGCTTATATGAAAAGGATGTCGACTGAGGCGTGGGTTATTGCAAGCAGCACAGAGCGCTGCTCTCCTAAGCCTCATGTTCTTCCTTTAGCAGTACAGGCTTTTATAAGCTCTATCAGGTCAAACTTCAGTTAAATACCACACACTGTTCGTCTCCGTTGTCCTGAGAGAAAGAGATGTATCTACACCCCTAGCTTTTACTATTCCCCCCCCCCCTTTTTTTAATTATTATTAATATTTTCCCATTTCTTCTTCTTCTTTTTTTTAACACAATTTTCTTTCATTTTGCCACAATGTCTCCCAATTTTCCATCAAATTATTCACCATATTCCACACATTTCTTGACATCGGAGATGAACCCAATATTGTAAATTTGCAGATCGTCCACACATTATTGTTCTGTTTTCTGTTTCTAGACGACAAATATTTTAGTACAGGTATTGGAAAGAGTATCGTTCAGGCATTCGTGTCGAAAGATAAATTATTGTTAAAGTACTATTTTTGAAACAAGTGTAACGGTACCCAGCCCTAATTGTGACTCAAGAATCTCACATCGTGTCATCCCTGGCGTTGACGTTTGTTTAGTTGGTTCCCCAGACTGTTCTGCAACTCCACATAAGGACTTAGACAACTTCTCCTGGTGGGTCTTGCTATTGGAACTATAAAGTCAAATCAAAATCATGTCTCACCTATAGTATTTCTTTTTAAAGATTGGTGGTGCGGCTGAATTCTGTTGTGATAGCATTGACTGTATTGATGCAGAGCTCTCTGAGTGTCCTCCACTGTCAGTCCTAAATGAATATGCAGGAGATAGTTGCCTACGTGCCTGAGTACCCCACAGATCAGGCACAGACGCGCTCTCATGCGTGAACTGTGTGTATGTGGAGGCCAACGTGCACAGGGAGGCAGCTGCAGGCCATGGGGCTTTACTCCATGAGCGGTCAGAAAAGGCCAGACTGAGTGGGTGGTTTAGAAGATCCAGCGCTCCACCGAGAATCATTCCTCAAAATAAACCCGCAGCAAATACGGGTCTACTGCTGCTTTTTGTCTCGGATGGAGACTCATCAGCTCCCATCTCAGACCTAACCCCCGGATAAGGTTGCTTTCTCAGGTTTTATCAACGCAGAATCAGTCACAATGAAATAGATTATTATATTGTATTGTTCTGTGGACACAACAAAAGTGAATGAATGCTGTATAGTCCTATGTCTAAAAGCTGTTAACTGTGTAGCATAGACCTCTACAAACATGAAACATTCATTTTTCAATCTCTCACATGAATACTCCTACATGGTTCAAAAATATTATATTTTGATTTGAATTGATTTGAATAATTTATTTCTAGCTGGCACAAAAGCGAAAGAAAAAATAAAGACAAAAAATAACATTGTTGCTCGAAAAGGAGTGGAAAGAAGACAAGCTTATTGACTCCCACACCCTATTCATAATATCAAACGGGTTAGAAAAATCATTCTATTCTAGGATAGTGGATACTATAGTGGATACTTTCCAAAACTGTTGGTCCCTTCTTGGTCTCTGTGTTTAGTTTGCTGGGGTTGGTCTTTCTAATCTGACATAGAGTGTGTTTTTCAAGGTAATGCACCAAGAAATAAGACTTTATTGAGAAATTCACTTGTATGCACGCTTATATAAGTGTAGGTCTTTTCTACTTATACCTACTTGGCTCTTATTGAGTGAACCTCGATCTACTGCGGGCCTTAAACATACGACCAGTGAAGTCTGGAAGCTGCGTGATGAACACTTGACAAATGACAACTTTGTGAGGGACTTTATAGTTACGTTTATAGTGCTGATCCAAAGATGGAAGAAACTATCTGTAAATGGAGAAATAAAGGTATGCTAATGTTGGCTAATGGTTGGAAGTCTGTGACAGTTACCAGGAGGAAGATTCACCAAGTGGCGACAGTGGTGCAGTTGGTAGAGCGGATCGTCTCATGATCGGAAGGTCGGAGGGTTTGAATCCCGCCCCCTGCAGGTGCCCACTGTTGTTATGTTCTTGGGCAAGACACTTCACCCAAGGACATGGGCGAAATGTCCTTGGATGCACTGCATACACCAGTGTACACTGCAATCAATCAGTCAATGGTTTTGTATAGCCCAATATCACAACAGTAGTTGCCTCACAGGGCTGCACTAAACATTGAGGCATAAAACAGAACAGTAAATAAGACAATGTAAAGTCCAGGCAAGTGAAGTATCCAGGCAAACATAAACTTAATGTCCATGTACACTGCACCAGTGTACATGGACATGTGCGTACACTGGTATATGAATGCCTAGTGTAGGTGGAAAAGCGCTATATAAGTTGGGACCATTTACCAAGTGAAAATGAAACAAAACAAGAGTAAAGGGGCATTGTGGTGACTGAGAACTACCATCGTTCTCCTCTCACAAATCAATAGTCAGAGTGTTGATTTTGTATTTTTAGACTTACGTTGGAAGACGGTAAAATAGTAACTGGTCTGGCGTGTAGTGGAATTGTGTGGAAGCCAGGTGTCTGCTTGCCAAGTAGTGCCATGTTTTTAAAAGCGATAAATCCTAAGTGAGCTGTAGACTTGGGCAGGTGGGGCAGGAGAAATAGGGTCACTTACAATAAACAGCTCAGATTAAGGAAAGGATTGCACAAAGTTCAATTCGCTGGAAGAGCCAGATCAATGTCTAGACAAAAGAAGGTTTGATTTGCGTGCACACGTCTCAGCAGCACGGTGGTGTGTGTGTGTGTGTGTGTGTGTGTGTGTGTGTGTGTGTGGGTTGGGGGACAACCCATCCCTCAGCCTCATGTCCGAGGCTCCTTCTGTCCTGAAGACGCAGCCTGCTGTAGGCTCTCACATGCAATGAGCGGCACATCTTCATGTAATGCCCTCATAACAAAAGGATCAGCTCAGGCTCCTGCCCCTCTCCTCGCTTTCTCCCTCTTTCCTTGCTCCTCCAATTAATAACTCTGAGGCACGGGTCATTCTTCACTTAGCCTTTTAAGCCTGTATCCCCCTCCTTCACCCCTCCTTCCCCGGCCTGCATTTACACTTTTACCAAATATCCTGTCAACTGGTCAACTGTTACAACAGCTTGACTAACTGAATTGTCTTCTGCTGCCACAGGACAGAGTCATGTAGAGGGAACAAATCTACAGCTATTACCAACAATGGTTTGAACTAATCAGAACAAGTCCAGTGGAATTGTCTTGGACTTTAAAACCACAGAGGAGCCAATCACAGCCAGATAGGTTTTTGATGATGATTAAAGAGTGTCTACCCAAGCACAGAAGGTTCAACCAGCTGGTATCACAAACCATTCGTACAAGATATGGCTCATGTTATTTTGTGATACGAAATGATGTTTCCTCCCATCTCATTATTACATGATACAAATCATCATGATTGTAAACCGCTTTGTGTACCTAATGTAGACAATTTACCATTTTTGTTTGGACATTACATTTGTTTGGACATTACATTTGTTTGGACATTATATTTGTTTGGACATGATTTTGATTGGACACTACATTGGTTTGGACATTATATTTGTTTGGACACTACATTTGTTTGGACATTATATTTATTTGGACATTGTATTTGTTTGGACATTACATTTGTTTGGACATTATATTTGTTTGGACATTATTTTGATTGGACACTACATTGGTTTGGACATTATATTTATTTGGACATTGTATTTGTTTGGACATTGTATTTGTTTGGACATTGTATTTGTTTGGACATATTTGTTTGGACATTATATTTATTTGGACATTGTATTTGTTTGGACATTGTATTTGTTTGGACATTGTATTTGTTTGGACACTACATTTGTTTGGACATTATATTTATTTGGACATTGTATTTGTTTGGACATTACATTTGTTTGGACATTATATTTGTTTGGACATTATTTTGATTGGACACTACATTGGTTTGGACATTGTATTTGTTTGGACATTATATTTGTTTGGACATTGTATTTGTTTGGACATTGTATTTGTTTGGACACTACATTTGTTTGGACATTATATTTATTTGGACATTACATTTATTTGGACATTACATTTATTTGGACATTATATTTGTTTGGACATTGTATTTGTTTTGACATTACATTTGTTTGGACATTACATTTATTTGGACATTACATGTGTTTAGAGATTAAAATAAGAAAAAAAAATTGGGAAAAAGAAGAAAAATTGGGGCAAACAAAACTGGGATCTAAAGATAGATTCTTTGAGTACCTGCTTTTGATAATATCATTTTGTCGAGTCCCTAAACGTTTTTCCAACAGTTGTCGAATGTGACGAGCTTCCTTGCGTTACGTCATAAACATATCAGCCGTGACATTTGTTTTTAACGGGGAGTTCATGTCCCCGAGCGGAGGCAGGGCCGAACAATGCTGGAGACGACTGGATGGAGGAGCCTCATCCAAAATGCATGAGCGAAGGCGGGGCCAAGTCGAGGGGGGCGGGGGGGGGGAGGCGGGGCCGGCGGTCACAGATGGAGGGTTCCGACTGTGCGCGCCTCAGTGAGAGTGTGAGGGGAGCGGAGAAAGCATTGCGCGGACGGAGGGCTCTTACTGTCTCCTCAGGTTTTGTTTCCCTTTCCCCCCCGGCTTTTTTGGATTTGGATTTGAGTGGCTTCTGCTGTGTCTCTGCTGCCTCATGTCTGGCCCTCTGTGGAATGGAGAGGGACATCGGTGCCGGTGAGAGCCGCTTACCTGGGCAGGAGCGAGGCTGTTATAAAGGTATGGCTCTTTTGTGGCCGTGGGAACTTGTTGTGAGTAAGAGCTGTGTTTAGATGCTGACCTTTGCTCGGTGCTGCTGCTGGTTTCCTCCATAAACCTGCCCCACAGATACAGAGACAGTCCAGACGCCGCTCCACCGGCCCCTTTGTTGCCACTGATTTCATTCTTTTTTTTCTTTTTTTGCTACAACAAAAACAGATACAGCTGTCAGTGATCATTTCAGTCGCCCAGTGGAGGTTTATTCTCTGCCTGGACACCTATTGACAACTATTGATTATGCCTTGTGTGTGGGCAATATCAATGTGCATATACAGTAGATGGTGTATGGATTCTAATGTACAAACCGGTTCAGACATCAGGCCTGTCACAACAAACAACATGTCAAGTTTGATGTAATGAGGCAGGAACATGTTGCTAGAGACGACGTGATTGCAAAAACCTTTGTGGGTTTCCCTTGTTCTGAAAAGGATCTAATCGTATACAGTATGAAATGAAATGTGAGTTATGATAGGGCTGGGCACTGTTAAACAATACCAGTCTGGTATCTGGGAAAAAAAGTTTAGGTTCTACTGGCATTGAAACAATGAAAGTATGGAAAGCAGGTACCAAAAAAAATGATGCTGTTGGTCCAGGGACAGCATTAAAGGAAGGGACTTGGTTGTTTCAGCTTAAATAAATGATTCCCCCCAAGACACACACACACATTTGTTTCCCTTTTTTCCCAATAATCTTTTCCACACAGTTTTCCTTATTTCTTGCCACAATTTCCATCAATTTCTCCCCCAGTTATTCCCCATTTGGTTGTGTCGGGGCCCAGGATGGTCCTGAGCTCGTCCGGGGTAACGGCCTTTGTCAAATTAAATCCTCACGGTGAAGGCGTTATTGAGTTATTTGTATTCAGAGACTTGTTTGTCCCTAAAGGGGAATGTGTCCTGTGCTTTTGCCCTCCAGCCGGAGCCTCAGGGCGACCTGTCAGGAGCAGTGGGCGAGTGCGGTGCCTGGGGGCCCAGATCCAGAGTCAGGATCGTGGTCAGGCTCACGGAGTGGGAGGATTTGTCCCCAGTGCATGGTTGTGTTTGTTTGGGATGGATAGGGAGTAGGGCTGCACCATTTTGACCCAAAAGTAAAGCCTATTTGCGATTTTGTTTTTTCTGCGTTGATATTTCAATATTATATATTTTTAGTTTTAATTTTTATGCAATTGAGCGTTGAGATGCATATACTCTATACACAATATTACACAGTGCTCGTTTATTACATATTAGCAAGATGCATTTCATGGAGTTGTCAGAAAAACACCCTTAGTTTGAATCATTCTCAAATAAACGTGGCGCTCTCTTCCTATCCAGCTCCATAAAAGCATACTCTGAATGACAAGTTGCAGCTATTAAATGTCATGATAAACCCACTATAGTGTGTTAAATGTGAAAGGTTTCAGTGTGGTCTTCCCTGGAGTCTCCCTATCCTCAGACCTGCTGATGCTCGATGGGAAATCACACTGAAGCTCTGCTTTTGGAAAGCAGCCTCTGATTGGCTGTGCTAACTATGAGGCTCGGCTTGGTGTTGTGAAATACCAGCTGAGTGCATGGCTGCCTCCGATCTGACGGACAGTTCCTGCTCTGTGTCTGTGAGAGCAGTGTTAGCATTATTCTGTGTTTAGTCCAAGTGTTTTATTGTTCCAGTTTAAACCCCGTTAGCATTTTAGCTACTGTTTGGACTTGGTTTAGTGGCTGAAGTTAGCACAGGCTGATAAGCGGCTATCGTCCTTGATATAGCCTACACACCAGGACAGAGTCTCAGTAGAGGTCCATTTACATCCTACAGTGAGTTCTTCACTCTTCAGTGATCACCAGGTACTCACTGTCCACAATGGAATCTTTAGCAATATGATCATGCAAACGTGTCTAAGATCATCTTAGCTGACTCTCACAACTTCAGGTCAGTAGAACTAGCATAACCACATTTTACTACAAAACTATATACTATAATTTCTTTCCACTGCTATTATCCCACAAAACAAGAAGAATTACAAAAACGGTCATATACATATATTAAGTGGAGCTCAGTTGATTATTGGAACTGTGATGCTGAACGAACACAACAAATGTCACAGTGAGCAGCACGTCAGCTTTTTTGCTTAATAATGCTATATTTTATTTATTTGTGTGAAAGACTTTTTCTTTACCTGTGATCTAAAACAAACTGTTTTGCATAAGTGCTTCTCAGATATATTGATGTTTCAGACTGGTCCCTGTTTCTAATGTAGACTTCTCTGAACTGCTCTTTCTTTCCTTTGGTTGAAGCCAGTTTAAATCAGCCGTATTCCATGCACTTTAGTATGGCAGGAGCCTTACGATGGTATACGAGTATCTATAAAGCACACATGCCTTATTTATGATACTAAGTGTGTCACTGTGGGTATAATGGAGTTTCGGCCTTATCAAGCACATAAGACTCCAATGTTAAAGTCTAAAAGCATTCACGGAGCCACTCTCAATCTTTTTATTGATTTATTTAGAATACAAGTACAAGTTTTTTTTAAATCTTTCCTTAGTGATGAACTCAAACTTTCTGTACGCCTCATGGATCGTGTTGTTGAACTGTCCTAGCGTGAGTGTTTGTTGTGCTGCCGATCAGGAACCTGCGGCCCAACAGTTTTTCAGGCCAAAATTTAAAGTAGATTGACAAAATAAAACGGTGACATTTAGTGCTGCAAAGATAATCACTATATCAACTTATTGTTCAATAAATGTCAGACAAACAACACATTTTTGGGCTCAATATTTATCGTCTGTTCATTTATTTGCATTTATTTCCCCATGTTTTTTCTAACATCATACTTACCCAAAGTAAGTTGTGTCTTATTGAAAGTAGAGGCTCAAGATAAACAATATTCCAAGAACAATAATAAAGATAGAGCACATTACAAATCATCTATCTTACTTAACACACTCCCTTCAGAATTCAACAGTTCAATGACAGAGAGTTTTCTGTAAAGGTCCATAAAAACGACGTCCATAGAGGCTGACCTAAGATACATTGAGCCTTCTTTTGCTCCTGCTCCTCCAATAGAGAACCAAAGTCTCTATGTTTACCTTCAATGATTTTAGAGCAGGTTTTGACAATGTTTTGCAATTTGTTCATAACTTTGACAGACAAACCCTTGAATCAGCGGACAAATTACAAAGTGAAGAGACTCTCTATGAAACAGCAGTAAAAATTGCAGAGGATCCTTTTATTTACATTAAAAGAGTTCAGTTTCCTTAAAAAATAGAGTTTCTTCTGACCACAATTTGTTGTCAATCCAAGAACCGAGATATCTGTACTTCTCCACCACTTCACCCACTTCGTCATGAATGACACTGCGGCCCAGAGAGGGCGCTGTGGGGCCTCTAAATCAGTAACCATGTCCTTGGTTTTTGAGACGTTTAAATCAAGATAGTTACTCATACCATTGGACAAACTCTGTCAACTCTGTCATAGTTCACTTCAGATCCTGAACGTAAGGACACCAGGACTGTGTAAAACTTAACCAAGAACCTAATCTTCTGAATGCACGTGGCCCGTGTACAGTATGAACAGGAGAGGAGAACACACCCCTGAGGGGATCCGTGTTGGAGACGTTGGGGACATCTGACCATTTACAAGCACTTGCTGAACTGTGTCCTTCAGCAAGAGGAGACGCCTGTGTTTATAAAGGTAGGACAGTTTGTCTTGAAGCTAAAGGCTAACATAAAACTAGACAAGAGGATTGTTTTTATGCAGATTAGTTAACATTTGCGGCACAATTTAAATTTACAATGCAGAAAAAATAATGAAAGCCTTTAGTTTCAATCTTTCCGTTCTTTATAAAGTCCCTCGGCTGAAATATTTACATCCTACATCAAGTATTTAAGTAAGTATCATCTATCAGGAACTCACTGTTCAAATATAGTTATTCAAACGGGTCTAAGCTAAACGGGTCTAATCTGAATGGAAATAAATACGGACAGGAAGTGCTGGCGCTCACAAATTCAGCTCAGAGGAACTAGCGTAGCCGCGATGTGCAACGAGCCAACTCATGGACCACTGCAGGTAGGTACCACAGTGAGAGTAGCACTTAGGCCTGAGGCGGAGCTTGGCCTGTTGTTTGAGCCTGGACTGTGGCTGCCTTCTGCAAAGCTTCAGTGTTCATTATGTGGCCCGTGTGCGTATGTAGATGACGTCGCGGCGCATGTACACACCGAGCATGTAAGAAAGGCAGTTTGTTTGGCCGTGGACTGACACAGAATGAGTGATTGTGTGGATCAACGCTGGGTTTTGTTCTTGTGGGAACAGCGGAGCGAGGCCTGAGCACCGAGGAGCACTGCCGCACTGTGCTGTTAGCATACGCCTGTTAGCATAAATCAGAACGCCTCTTCATGTTCTGTCCAACTCGCTGGCAATAAAGTGTGGTGTTGGCAGAAGATATTTTCAATGAGGATGTGAGAGGAAAGTGCAGTTTGGGTTAGAAAGGGCTCAGCGGTAGATCACACAAACCTGTCTCAGCTCTGCCCAGTGCTTCAGTGCATATACTGTATTTATGAACAAGACGCTAATATTCACTCATTAGTCTATTATTAAACACAACAAACCCTCCTGCAATGTTTGCGTTTAAAGGGGACATGCCATGCTAGATTATTATTACTTTTTTTTTTTTAGCTTTATACTATGTTCCCTCGTGGTTTAAAGATGCACTGTGCAACTTTTATGTAAAAAAGAAAAAAAAGAAAAGAAAAGAAAAGAAAATTGATATTAGTACATATAAGTTTATACTTGACTTTTCAGTGACCCAGCGGATGCTTGGGTGTTTAGCATAGTGCCTTAGCTTACCATCCCAATGGCCAATAGGACGCTCCACGATCAACAGTTTTTTTAGGTTTTCACTGCTGATTGAACCGAACCCCCTGGTTACATATACAGTTCAATCTGGAAATCTACCATAAATCCTAAAAAAGCTGAAATAGATAATGGATCCTGAAGCATCATAGGGGCCACCGGGATGGAAAGTAAAGGCGCTAAGCTAACCGCCCATACCTCCAGAAAGGTCAAAGACGCACTTGTTTTTCCTTTAGTACAACAAAACACAAAGGCATCTCTAATATAAGTGTTTATCGTTTTGGTTCATTGTTTGTGATAGTTTCCTTTTCCTTTGTTTCCAGTGTTTGGGGAGGGGCCGCTTATACTTTACTGTGGTGATGTCGCTGATGATGTCATCAAACACATACATCAGCTTGTATCATTTTGAAAGACCTGTTTGTTTAAGAAGTATTGTAATATATCCGGTTATTGTTTGTGAATTTGTTAAATGATCCTGTTTCTGCTTGTGCAGTTGTGTGTGTGTATCTTGATATGGTCATGTGTTCCAGTTATGTGGAATGGGCCAACTGATTGGCCATTGTGTTAGGCAGGTGTGTGCTGCTTTTTTGAGGGAAGAAAATGAGAGAAACCCAGGCGTAATGAGATGTGACCGTAAAACGTTTGGTGGCACTGTAAATAAATGTCCACTTTGGAAATTATTATTTTATGCTTCTGCGCTTTTCTTTCTGAAGCCACTTTTTGCCACTCACCGCTACACTACCTCACAGCACTAATCAGCTTTTATTTACATAAAAAGTTGCTTAGTGCACCTTTAAAGCAAAGTACGTTGCTTCATTCTCACAGTTTTGAGTAATCCGCTTTACTTTGGTCATTTCTACTTTAGGGTGACCCGAGGTCCCAGTTTACTTGCCCCTTTGATGCTCCTGTTCCATGTTTTCTACAGACAAGGTCACCAGTCAATTCTACTTCTACAGCAGAAGCACTTCTGTTTGTATTTCCTGGATTGCGTTGCATAAAACCCATGTGTTTTCTGTATTAGTACATAGACCACAAACCATCCCTGGACCAGTTTTCTGACAAGTCTTAATCTAATAATAGAGGCTTGTATGTTGGTTTGAGCAGGCTTTGGCAATGAATCCTGCTTGAAGGGAACTTTCAGATGTTTCTTAAGTTGTACGCTTACATTGAGTCCTAGTGCGCCTACATGAAAATACTTAGGCAACCAAGCAAAAATGTTAGTCTGGAGCAGTGGTTTCGCTAGGGATCATTTCAGGGTCATAAAAATCTGTCATGAGCTGTTTTTATCTGTCATTTATTAACCTGTCCCATGCATTTCAAAGATGTTAGGACATAATGTGAGATTGCAGGATCAATGGAGGTAAACTAAACATATTTTGTAAAAGTCTCAAGATCGACTTATTCAACGCATCATCTGCAAATTTGAGCTTATTATGTGCATTTTGTCGATTTTAACTTGGTGTGATGTTCAATCTGTCAAAATGACGAACGGCCTTCAGAATCTTCTGTCAAAGCTGAACATATTCTGTAAATGTCGGAAAATATTCGGTTAATGTAACCTCTGGTCTGGAGCCCTGTGTTGCAAAGATATTCCTGCGTTATTTCACCAAACCATTTCAACACTGGTTCTTTCACAAAAATGGATTAAAAAAAATGTGTCAAAACAATGTCGGAGCTTTCCGAGACTGCTGTAGTTTCAGCTGTATTTAGTTCAGTGACAACGATCAGCTGTTCTGTTCACCGAACTTATTCCCATGGCAACGGGGATCAACAGAGCTCCGTCAATACGCCATCACAAATGCACGTGCCCTTCCCTGGTGTTACGCGCCATGAGGCTGATACAGAAGGAGAAACAAGCCCTTTAGGCCGACCTGACCAGAGCCAGTGTGAAAACGTCCACAGATACAGCACATATTGTACTTGTTTTTTTTATTTTATTTTTTATTGAATTTAATACATTTAAAAAAGGATAATAAACAAATAAGGAAAAAACAACCACAAGAAGCAACCACAAACAATACCCCACACCCAGCCTATTTACAATATATACGTAAACATTTACAAAGCTATAGAGAAGATATATATATTAAAAAGCTATAACAAAACAAAATTCATGGCAATAAATAAATCAATGTAGAAAAAACAATAACAATCTGTACACGTATATACGCATACATATTCACATGTACACACATATATATACACAATATACATACAAACATACATACACATGTACACTTAAACGTACACGCACTCGCAAATACATAGATAAATAAATGCAATAGAAATGACAGCAATAAAACGTTTCACTATCAAAGCTCACATAATCCGTTACTACCATCCGCTAACAATATAACAATATTTACAAATAATATCAATCTTGACAAGGACAATTCCATTCACACAAACAAAAACAAAAACAAAAAAAACTGTATGTATATTTATTTAACACTCAAAATAAATTCATATAATGGATCCCATATTTCGAGATAGTCTGATTCATTATTATCACACATATTGTACTTGTTTTTATTTTGGCTTAAGCCTTAGAGTATTTTGTTTTATTGCCTGTGCATGTCTTTATGGCGTTTTTCTTCACGTTGCACAATTGCACTAAAAGAAGAACCCTAGTTTGTGAATGTTCTTTCAATGACAGTGGCGTTAAAACCTGTGCTGATTCTGCTGAGGCTCTGATGTACAGCACAGATCAAAGACCTCAGTCATTTTTGCAATATATTGTGGCGTCTTGCAATATGGATCATGTTGAGATGTTTCGGTGATACGTACGTCTGAGTGACATGGATACATTCTGCATATCAGCGCCTTTCTTATCGTCTAGCATTATTCTATTTATCCATATCATCATGCCTTCATTTCCATAACCTCAGAGGGTTCGTGGACGCTGTCTGCCGTATGAGCGTATGAGCGTGGGGGGAAGTGGCGTGGCCTTGATCCCATTCACCAACGCTGTCAGCTCAAATTCTGCGCGGAAGATTACCCTACACTTGTGAATTATGCTAGTCTGCAACCCGCGCTTTCATCAGGGATTATGTTTCCTTATGGTACAATAAGTAATGCCATGAATGGAGTGAGAAGACATTATACAAATCAGCAACATATGTGTTGTCCAGCAGGGCCGTGCAGAGAGATACAGAGGGGCAGGGGCTGAACAATCAGAAAGTGTCATCTATAGGAGGACAGTAACAAATGTCCCTATCTGCTTTTGCAACTGAACTCTTCAAGTTAATCACTAAATTCTCTGCTGGGTTCATCTGAAATGTAAACTACACTGGTCATTAAAAAGAATTAAAGGGGAAGTCGTTTGAGCAATGCCCTGTTCTTCTCTTCCACAGCAGAGGCCCTCTAATGTTTATTTCCCGGAGTTTGTCGAGTAATGGGTAGAACGGGCAAGTGTCCTGGACAGGGCAGACAGACAGCCGGAGGTGATTTCGGACACGGTCGCCGTGGTAACCTGTACCAGATGGCACATGCCCTGTTCCCTGCATGAGGCGGGGACGAGGGGACAGGCGAAAATAACAGGAGAACAGATACATTCATCTCGATTTTCCATTCGATGAATCCACGTATCGCTGATTCATGAACTTAGACAGAACTTTTAAACAAACCTCAACTGAAAACAAAAACTATTTAACACACAACTCTTCCTTTGTCTCGTCCAAACTGCAAAACTAGGAGCTGTTTCTGCCAAAGAACTGGCTGTAGACCTGACGATTACAAAGTCCTGATGATTATTGAGATTGACCAAAGTGGAGATTAATTGCCCAGCCCTACAAACTGACATCATTCATCCTGCCCTATTGTACATGTTTTAGTGGTAGGGGAAACCTATGCAGACACATTGTCATAATGTGAAATGATTCAATCGATTCAACCTAGATCAGCCAGAGTCGGTGTTCGCCTTTCTGGAGCCCTGAGCAAAAGTCCACTAAGGGAGAGGCGCTGTGTGTACCTACAGTACAGTACATGCAGTTTGCATCCCAAGGCTAATTAAACAAGGACGAATTAACCCATTTATGGTCAAAAACAGTTAGACTGCAGGGCAAAACATAATGACCTCGATTCGGGGCCTGCCCCTCTGTGTGAAAGCCACTAACCATTTGCCGCTGTCAGACTGCGGTTTAGGACGACACTTTTTAAACTGGTACATGGTCACATTCACTCACCTCTGGTCCCTGTCCCACAGTTTGGAAACCACTGATTTAAAACTCAGTGAAACCAGCCCCTGACTGGACATTTCTATCTTACCAATGGGAATTAGTCTGATGGTGATTTGTTTTATACCGTGCACATTCAGAGAACTGCGCCCATGAGATGGATGAGGTGGATGCATCTCACCTTTGAGCGCCTTGGGGGTGAAAGGGGGAAGCCGGAAGATCTCTCCTGCACATCCACTTTGAGAAGGGTCTAATGCAGCCGATAGAGGGGCGCGTGATCAGTGCAGCTCCACTTCAGCACACAAAATGATGTCACCTCCGCAGGACAATGCTAATGTTTAAACTAATCCAAACTAACCCTAAACCCAACCTTAAGGACAGTGGAGTTTACTAAAGGCGCCTTATTCACTGACATAAATGTTGGTGGTGATGTCATTTCCTCTGGAGAAATGGAGTTCCACTGATCCGCGATCTACATTCACACCCTCTTGTCCAGTTCAGCAGACTGCTCCATTTTGGTGTTGAAGTGAGTAAGTGCTTTATTTGTCATTGTTGATTGTCCGAGCAAATGTGGTTCAGGTGTTGGGTTAGTCCTGAGCCGCTGTGGGCCGACCGCAGTACTGCCTTCAGTCTGCTCTGAAACGGTGCAGCACCTCCTGAGTTTGTCCCCGTTTCAGAGCGTGGTGTCCTGCAATTGGTCAGCTCCTCCTCCTTCCTCCTGCGCAGCTCCCTCCGCTCCACAACAGTCTTTCTTCTATAATCTATAATCTTATTCTCCAGCGCACGAACATTAGTCAGAACAACAGTAGGTATAGAAGGCTTGTGTGGCTTAGCTGTGAGTCTTGCCCGGATACCTCCTCGTTTGTCCCTATTTTCCTGCTGCGCCTCTTGTGACGTCTCCTCTGTGCTGCAGGTGTGGGGGGCTCTTCATGCCTCTTCAGTGTTTCAGAAGAAGAATATGTGTAGGTCTCGAATGTCTTTAGCTCATAAGCTAACTGTTTGTTTACCTTTAAAAAACCTGGGCCCTTCACAGCTAGTACAGACCCTCTGGAGTATAAAATCTACTGAACCTCCACAAAAACACAGCAAAGATGTACAAAAGTATCCAGTAAAACAATGGGGAACACAGAAACCACAAATGCAGTTTGCAGAAAAAGGAAAGAAGAAAGTTGCTGCGTGTTTATGTGTTGCCATGGTGACAAAGAAAAGTAAAACATTGGCATTGGTTTTCAATGAAGGTACTTGAGCCATCTTCTGTACTCAGTAGTTGAAGTCTTGAACGTTTCGCCTCTCATCCAAAAGGCTTTCGTCAGCAGACAAGTCCCGCTCAGCACGCAGCTTAGATAAAGACCATGAGGAGGAGTTGGGGTTGGCCCGGCTCCTCCCCTCTAATCACAGCTACTCTCACCTGTGGGTAAACACCTTTGAAGTAGAGCGTCTCTAACGACCTGCTCACCCCAGTATCGGTCAGTCCTGTCCTATTCATGGCTGATCACTGCTAATCACCTGCCTATTGTTCTTTTGTTAGCTGAGGTATCGTCTCCTTGGACTGGCTGTGCCCTGTCGGCTTACCCCGAAGGAGATTGGAGTAGAGTGACGGAAGATTATCTAAACTGCGGGCTGAGTGGGACTTTAGTCCACTGAAGAAGCCTTTTGGATGAGAGGCAAAACATCCGGAAGACTTCAACTACTGAGTACAGAAGATGACTCAAGCAGCTTCATTGAAGATGGACAACTCCTGTACGACTGAGAGCTTACACCGACATTGGCATTAGTTGTTTACTTAGGGCTACAGTGGTGAGGTACGGCCTCTGGTGTTTTGGTGATGATAAAAATCCTCCCTCCACGATGTAAACGTACCCCTATATACCACTGCTATATGTGAACAAATGCAAGCACCTTTTAAGACACAAGTTCAAAATTCACCCTATACGCTTGAGTGATCAGGGAAGATGATGAACTTTCATTTGAATAAGTCATATTTCTACCTGCAAAGTCATTCATATGGGATTAATTTTGACTCATATGTCTGTAACTGACAGTAGGCACCAGTTTGGTATTGTAGACATGTTTTTTGCCGATATTGTGTTGCAGTGACCTTTACCCGAGAATGTCGCGCAGTGTGTCTTTAATATTTCCGTCTTTGATATGAGCTGCAGTATAAGAGCAGACTGTCCGCGGGCTTTTGTTGGCTCCGTCTCTGGTGTGATGCCAGGCTTTGATAAAGAAAGCACCGCTCTCTAACTGTGTGGAAAAGGAGGGGAGGGGGGGGGGGTTACCAGTTTACCCCCCTGCCCCGCCCCCTTTCACTCTCGTGGGGCGGTTGCTAAGGAACCTTGGCGACCGTTGCGCATTCTGATTGGACAGCGGCTGCCCGTAGACGCACGTGATAATGAGAGCCTGAGGACTGAGCGGAATCGATGTGGGTTCACACATGAAAGGGAAAAAAATACCAGTTCATGTTGTTTTATTACGGCTTGTGTTGGCTTCGTATCCATTTTATTTTCATTATTCAGTTCAGGTGAGGTTATTGTCAATTATTACTCTCTTTCTTATTGTTATTATTATGAAGAGGAGGAGGAGTGTTATTATCGATGTTTACGTGTATTTATTTTGATTATTTTGATCTTCAGATTCAGTCGTGCACATTATAAAGACATCCAGAGCACGCAACGTTTCAGAGGAGGCTGAAAATGAAACGCTAAACAGAGTATTTCTGCAGAATCTTTGCTTTATGGGAGACCAGGGCTGGTTATCACATTGCTTTTTATATCCACACTAGGGGCGCTGTGACTTGATATTGCTATTGAACATCCTGATTCTCCTCCTGTAATACGCTTCCATTCACACAAAGCACATTGAAATGATGTGCTTTGGATTTGTCTTTTTTGGGGGTCTGGACAATTTTATAACTGTCGGATGTTTTTGTGTGAGCGGATTTTGAGAAATCGAATAACGAGCAAAAAGCCACGTGAGAAGGAGCTCAAAGTTCAGGTGGGTCAGGCTGGTTGTCACCAATGGCCGCTGGCTGCTCTGCTTTGTGACGACGACACTAGGGGCCGCCATTGCTCCGCCATTGCTGTAGTATCTCCATATAGCCACTAGTTCCACATTGGAATGCATTGCACTTTACACACGTTAAAAACAACTTTAACGCCTGGTTTTGAATTTTCCTAAACTTTCTACAGCTACGTAGATATTCCTCCTGTGATAACGCTGGGTTAGTTACAATTAAAGCTGGTTTTCATAAGAAACATTTTAGAAATCTTGTATACTAATGAGGAACATGAGGAGGAGGAGTCTGTAAATCCGCCATGAATTCCCCCTCAAATGTAGTTATTGTGGCAAACGGGGAGGAGTGAGGAATGACTGTCTATTAATAATATGTCTATGGTTGTCACACAGAGTCAGTTTGGTGGAGATGTTGGTTTTTGTGTCTCTATTGATTCATTGATTGTTTTTTTCCGAGTTCAATGCACATTACATATACAGTACACATGTCTATTTATTACAAAATTGCTTTTACAAAATTTTAACATGCATTCTGGACATTTCCACATGCTTCCATATACATAATGCTGTACATAAACTCGAAAAGGAGAGTTTATGATCATGTTAATTTAATCATTAACACATATTTTACGGCATTGGGTGAGTTCCTGCATATTTTGGTTCATTAACCTCTTAATCCCCACCTGAACCGAACACGTTTTCTCCAAGAAAACGAGGATGAATAGGCAACAAAAAAGCAGCAGAAATGTGACAAGAAAACAACAAACGTGACGGAAGTGCAACAAAACAGTGGCAAAAATGATATGGAAAAAGAAACGTGAAAAAAGTGACGGCAACAAAGTGAGGAAAAAGCTCCATTTAGATCAGTTTTGTAGATCTTAACTTTGTAGACAGTTAATGGTGTACAATTGTGGAATAAACTGGAAATGGAGTTGAAACGAAGTCCAAATATCAACCTGTTCAAATATAAATACAAACAAAAGACTTTGAAATATACAGAGAACAAGAAATGTGTTGCCACTAGAGGCGCAGTAGGATCAATTATCTATAATCAAGGAAGAGTGTTGCTGCTTGGAACGGTTGTCATTCTATTGCTCAAATTTACAAATGAGAATTAGGGTAGGCAAGTTATGAATCTGTTGAGAGGGACCCTCCCAACGGGCTCAAAACCTTGTCTTTTAATGCACCACTCAGCATAGGAACATCATCTACAAATCAGCTGTTAGGGCAGCTGGGTGGGGGTTTGTTGAGGGGGAGTTACTGCCCTCTTCAACTGGCCCGTTCTACACCCTGGCTTTTTAATGCACCTCATTATGCAGGGCTTACATCTCACTTCACAAATAACTCAATTAAACAAATATAATAATAATGATAAATAAACCCGAATTAAATTATATTAAGGATGGTATTGACAACTGGGAAGTAGCAAGATCTCAGAATATAATATGTATTAATGCACCTTTAATAATGATAATTAATGATAATTAAACCCAAATTAAATTATATTGAGGATAGTAATGACAACTGGGAAGTAGCAAGATCTCAGAGTATAATATGTATGAATGCACCTTTATAACATAAAAGTAGCACATTCTTTTGTTCTTTATTTTGCTGTTGTTTTTGTTTTATTCTTCATCATTTATTGTTACTTTGCCCTATGTTCCTTTGTTTATGATTTGCTACCTTGTAAATATTAAATGTAATGTTACTATTTTATTTTGGGGTGGGCGCTTATAAGCCTTTGGCTTCAGCCCACTCCCTTTGAGCAGGTTAACTGCTCAAACAAATAAATAAACTAAACTAATCGATCTTAGGCCTATACTGGCCTTTTAGATTAGGGTAAAGCCGAACTGGAGAAAATGCTCTCAGTTAAGGTGTGTGGTAAAAGGTTAAGGGCCTATCTCACTGGCCTGGAGACTAGTTAGAGACTCAGAATCGAGTTGCCGCTGGTCACAGAGATGTGTCCAAGATGTCCACTGGAGATAAGGCGAGTCTCCAGGTCTTGGTGAAAGCAAACATGGAGACAAATACGTTTTCGCAACATTGCTTCAACTGCTTGAGATCACGGAGACCTCTCGGAGACCATGCGGAGACCCCGATGAAATTGAACCTGTTCGTTCTCACTGAGACTGGCTCAGTGGCTTATCTCCAGCGGACGTCTCGGAGACATCTTCGTGACCAGTGGCAACTCACGTTTGTGGCCCTATGTGTGCGCACAATCAATCCGAGTTGCAGCGGTATTTATCGGAGAGTATTTAAAAACCTATTATATTTTTTTTATCTCAAGAAACAAAACAGTTATTCATGTAATTCATGTTAACTCCAAAAACACCATTAATAACAATAGCCGCACATGGGGCCCATCGTCACAGTGGATTTTCTCTGTCTTCGTCGGTCAATAACTGTTTAATGCAATAAGATATAATGAAGGAAGAAACGCCGACTCAAGCCAAGGGTTTAAGCTTTCAGTTCATGTAAGTGTGACTCTGTGGGATGGTGTGTTGATGAGCAGTGGATTCTACAAAACAACCAGCCCTGGTCCTCCTCACAGGCGGGAATAGTTTATATGCAGAGAACCCATCTATATGATCTAGATTTGGGGTTTTCAGATGGTGATACTCAGGCAGCTCTAGTCCTATAATCAGCACTGGGGTTCCTTCAAGGGGTTTGCTAAAATAGTGATTTTTAGATCAGTGTAAAGACAGGCAAATTTACAAATCTCTCTGTCATATCCTCTTCTTTCTTTTGTCTTTCTTGGTCCGAAAGAAGTTTGGGCCCAGAGACAGTCATAATCATTGTTTTAGTTATCTTAAGTTTGTGCATCTGTTAACCTGGACGAGGGGGTGTTACACACTATCACACACCTGGCATTGACGGAAGAATGTGTCTGGAATCGCTCGTGCGCTGAATGGGATGTGATTACAGATAAGAGTGTATGTGATCTGAATGACTGCACAAGATGCTGTTGTTGTTTTTTTGCCGAGGAGAGACAAAAAAAACTCTACCTGTCACCATAGATACAGGCGGCATGTCCGGAATCACCCATATACTGTATGGTCATGTTTGATGCTGTGGGGGAAACAAGGAGGGAAGAAAGTACTCTTTAGCCCATTGAAAATCAAGTCACTTCCTTTACTGCTGTCCCTGGACCAACAGCAGCAAAACTTGGATCTAAAGAATGTATTAATGAAATTATGTTTTTGTACCTGCTTTAGATACTTACATTTTTTCGATACTGGTAGTGCCTAAACTTTTTTTTTCCGATACCAAACTGATATTGTTTACCGGTACCCAGCCCTATAGAGCAATTCAAACTGTTTAAACGTACATTTACCTTCCTAGAACTTCCGCCTCATAGTTTCAGTGCATACCCTGAAAATGTAGTGAAGCATTTTGACGAACGCTCAAACACATTGGCTTCTGAGGCTTTGACGTGTTCACTGACACACATTTTTCGCTTTGATTCATTTTCGAAGCACTTGGAGCACATTGTATTCCGCTGTTCGTACAAGTCCTTTTGAGAACTGGGCAATGAACCTTTGAAAACGTCATTTCTGATCTGAGAAATGTGCCAAAGCGACTGGGAACAAACCTTCAATGGTCTGCCGTCGGTTCAAAATGAAAGCTGTGACATTTGCAGAGGGCGAGCTAATCGAAGAACGCAAACCAACTTGGTCCTGGGTGGTCAGCTGTCGTCCACAGTGTGGCAGAGTGTGGCCGGGGTCAGACACAGGAAGTTTTCTGGACTGATTGAATTGTGAATGTGTGGTTTTTTTGGGGGGGGTTTTGGCGGTCTGGTGCTTCCTCTGGCTCAGTCTCCTTCCTCCCCCTCTGTCCTCACATGCGGCTGGCTGTGTGTTAGAAGTAGGTCACTGGTGTAGCGGCCTCCACCGAGCGTGACAGCCCTGTTCATGTTCATGTAGACAACCTCCCCCCAATACAGGAATAATGCAACAATCACATGCATTTCCGAACATGTACGGCACATAGAGGGCTAAGAAAGGTCGTTTACGGACTGGAGGGAATCAGAGTCATAGGATGTGTTCATGTTCTAGAACTTGATGATGTCATAATCCCAGGTGGAGGGCAGGGACCAACTCTCTAGTGACCAATGACTCTATGGGAAAGATGACGTTTTTCAAAGACATCTCCAAAAAGAAAATGTTGTTCATGATCATTACTTGGTAGTCATTGGATTCACAAACCCTTCGTGTTATTTTTATGGCTGAAAGTCCTTTCTACTGACCAACATTACGAATTTTTTTGAATATTGTCACCACTTTTGGACACCTTTAGAAGAAAAATAATCGGATTTTAGTTTTGTTTCGTGTGGATTGCCCCAGTAATGAGAGTCTTTAATATTTTGCCGGTTTGACATTCAGAACAAACTTTGTGGAATCTCTCACCTGTATTTAAGATGGTTTAGCAGTTTGCCTGTTGACGTGGCAGAAGATGGCAATTTTCAGCGCGACATGTCTTGTCAAATGTCGTATTGGAAGCACCGAGTGCTTCTCTGATTGGTCATTCAAACTGTTAAGAACACACGGAGCTAACGGCGAATGCTTTGCAGAAACGTGTGGTGTGGCTGGAGAGACTGCTATAAACCATAAACCATGCCTCGACACAAGAAGGGTGAATCGTAAAACACCTTCTCGAGGTTCTCCTCAAGGCTCTTCTTTTCCCTTCCATTATTCTTTTGCTTTAGTTGTCCATTGCTTAGAAGGACGGATTCAGCCGGCGCTTCTTTGTCGACCGCCGGCCATTGGGCATACCCTTTGTTTGTCTGTTTCACCGTCTGACATGCGTCTCATTGTTGATTTTCAAACTGTTCTCTTGTTTAATCGAATCATCTATTTCTGGTGAGTGCTGTGACACAACTGCTGTTGTCATAATGGGTTGTACACATTTAAGTGATTGATTGAAAATATTGGCTTTGTTCTGAAAGCTGGTGGAGTGAGCTTCATTTTTGATTGGCCTTGTGGATCTTTTTCATTGACTGGTGGCTAGTGTTCCTTGCGTCACAGCATTTCAAAGCTGTCCCTTTCCAGATGATAATAGGTGCAGCAGATGGGACAAGATATGGTCCGTCTCTCTACTTCTGCGACCGCATTAGGGAAAGCCCAGGCTGGCTGCCATGGCGACGATGAGGAAATGATGTCATTGTCACGGGCAATTACCCCGAACCCTCTGCACCTTTGACCTGTGAAGGATGTGTGATGTGTTAATGGAGTGGAGGCCTGTGGATGGGAGTGGGGAAAGGATCTAGCTTTACTCTCATGTTCAGGCTGAAAGATGCAATTCGTATATATCACAAAAGCTGTTTAGATAAATCAAATATGCCCTGTAATTAGCACAATCCCCTGTCTTATTGTGGGTTAGAATGAAACTTGCCTGACTAGAGGCCATGCTAACACTATGGGGCTGTACCAGACTGTCTTAAGCTGTATTCACACCAGCCTGACCCACTGTCGCTGTTTGGGGGGCAGGGCGACTATTTGTCTGCTCAGGTTTCCTCTCATCTCCCCCCTCTCACCTGCTCAGAGTAACATCTGCCCTGAAGCAGCATGCACCCCAGACCGAGTCTGTGTGCGCATGACTGTCATCAGCTCTGTGAAATGTTTGTTTCAATCAATCAATCAACATTTATACATGAAGCCCTTTAGAACAGTCAAGGTGACCAAAGTGCTTTACAGTAAAATCAGACAACATGTGAATAAAATAAACAACAATCAAATATGAAACAACAATCAAATCAAATAAAAAGTTAAAATACATAAAATGTCACCACATTACTGAGTATTAAAAGTCTGAATAAACAGGTTACCACAGTCAGAGTGATGGGGCATGTCAGGGGGCAGCTTGTTCCAGAGTCCCGGCGACTGAAAAGGCCTGATGTTCTTGGGACAACTACAAACCACCAGGAGCTGGTTTGTGGACCTTAGCACCCTATTAGAGTTGCAGGCAGTCAGAAGTTCTGACAGATAAGGAGGGGCAAGGCTGTTGAGAGCTTTAGTGTACAGTAGTGTCGCACTTGAGGTAATGTGTGGGAGCTGTGCGTGCTTTGTTTGGTGTACGTGCTGCCACTGTTTTTGTGGAACACCAGCCCTTCCATACCTCCCACCAGAAGGCTGCATTTGTCCACATTTGTTCTCCTCGCGGCTTAAAAAACTTTAATGACGATCTGTACAGTGTCCTCCTCATTGAGAGCTCCGCCCACAACAAATGTGGTTGTGCCATGTAGTGTGTACTGGGTAGACTCAATACGTGCACATAGATCGTTGCGTGTGCGGTAGAGCCGCGCTATATGGAACAGTGGCTAAAAGTGAACTAAGCTGATCTCTACTAACATATATTTTCTTTTTTCTACAGGTCGGTGAAGGAGATCTTCGGAAACACTGATCCTGGAGAAAGTGGACCTGTGCACTCGACGTGAGTTCCTGAATTCTGCGGACTTACATTCAGTCCAAATAATGTTATTTCTATGACACTCCCTATGTGTACAGACCTGTCACTAGGGCTGGGTACTGTTAATATTTTTTTTTTATACCAGTACTTATATACTTGGCTTTCGATACCAATACCTAAACGATACCTTTACTCAAATATTTGTCATCTAGAACCAGAAAACTCTGTGGTAGGTTGCCTGTCAAAAACATCAAGAACGGCAATCTCATTTAAATCATAACACATAGTGAATTTGATAGTGGATACTCTAGTGTTCATGAAGTCATGGAATTCCTTAAGTGCAGCCTCTGTGCCGCTCCAAAAAAATATATATATCATCAGTGTATCTCCAATAATATTATTATATAATTCACTATGTGTTATGATTTAAATGAGATTGCCTTTCTTGATGTTTTTGTAAAGAAAGACGCGATGTCCAGTGTCTTGCATACAGAAGTGTACAGAAAAGACACAGATAGGAACACCTTTCTGCAGTATGACAGTTATCACTCGCCTGCACTAAAGAGATCTTTACCACATAGTCAATTGTTGCAAGTGAAGCGCATTTGTAGTTCAGACGATGCCTTTGAATCACACGCTCAGGCGCTATGTGAAAGATTTAAAACCAGAGGTTATAAGGAACCTTTGCTGCAGCAAACGTTGGACAATGTTCACAAGTTGCCTAGGGCTCAATTGTTCAGGCCCAGCACTAGGCTGAGATCAGGAGGGTTGGCTATGGTCTCTACTTACAGTCCTATGTCTCAGTCAGTTAAACAAGTCATTGAGAAACATTGGCACATTTTGCAGAGTGACCCACAAGTCTCTTCTGAGTTTCAGACACACCAGAGATATTTTTACAAGAGGTCATCTAGTCTTAGGGACACTTTAGTAAAAAGTCTGTCACATTTTTTAAACTTTGCACCTAATGGTAATTTCCCATGCCATAATTGTGTACAGTGTCACAGCATGCTAAAACGAAAATCTATCACTCATCCCAGCACGGGATTTGCATTCAGAGTTAAAGCAGAATCACATGCAGAACATAAGAAAGAAGGACGAGAAGTCATCTGTGGTGCGACATTTTCATGAATTAAATCATACGGTCAGTGACTTGAAGTTTTGTGGCATAGAAACAGTGGCCATGCCAAAAAGGGGTGGAGACAGAGACAACCTCTTATTGAGAAGGGAATGTTTTTGGATACATCAATTGGATACTATGTTCCCTAATGGACTCAATGGTACCCAGCCTTAGTGCTGAGTAATGTTATCAATGAGGGACTAGCACACTTTGTATTTGTATTGTAAGCTAAAGTGATCTGGCTCTCCTTGTCCATCAGGGCCTCTCACTTATGCCAGGTTTACACATAACAATCCACAAATCCACATTTGTGACTGAGGATTACAAATGTGGATTTGATGATCGTTGCAAACTATTTTCATGTGTTACGATTAATGGCGCCTCCCGAATCGAATCCCGCCTCCTGAAGGTGCACATTGTCGTTGTGTCCTTGGGCAAGACACTTCACCCACATTGCCTCCAGTGTCTGCGTACACTGGTAGCCCCTAGGAGAGACCAACAGGCCCGGTTTGAACCGTGAGGCCGTCCTTCCGTGGACCACCACCTGCAGAAGGAGCCATGGGGGCCGGTGCTATGTGACCTGGGCAGCTCCAACTGCCCCCACGACCCGGCAACGGACAAGTGGAAGAAAATGGATGGATGGATGGACGATTAATGGCATAAATGAATACGTACGACCACAAATATTGTCCCGGACTGTTGCGCGCTGTTATGGGTCATTGGGAACAGTTGTGTCCTGCCAGGAATCTGTTAAGACTGTCAATTCTCAGGCGAATGTGGTGCCTACAAGTATAGATAAATATCTAGATATAATTGCTCCATTCTCATCTGCAGTATATAGTCGGAGTTCATGGACCTGCAGTTTTATTTTATTTGTCTGCCTTTAGGCCATATTGTTACTGTAACATTGAGAAACTGTGATGGTGGTACATGCCTATGCTTTAGGTTTGTCCTGTTTAGCCTGAGCCTCTGCTACACACTGTGCAGCGCTCCGTCCAGCCTGTGGCTGCTCGCTGCCCTCTCCATCTGCGCATTTTCAGCTCAAGCGTGAGAGACAACTGGCCTGGGAATACCCATGCTGCTGTGTGCGCTCGATCATTTCAAACTGCACAGCAGTCTGGGGACCATGGCCAAAATCTTCACATGGATTTGGGACCAATCACAGAACGAGGAGGGACGGCAAGACGATTCGACATACGGAAGCTTGTAGTTTGTTTACGGATAAAATAAAATAAAATAAAAAGTTTATTTACGGATCCAACATGACAGCAGCAGACGCGACGCCATCTTTCCATCAAGCTTTAGACCGTGTTCTAAATAGTTTAGCTCGAAAGTTTACAGCGGGTACGTCATACATCATCTGATACGATGATACGATTGGCTATGGCTACATGGAGACGGCCAATAAACGGCTTTGGACAATCGTAAAACACACCTCTCCTACCAGAACATGAATTGGTGGTCCCCAGACTAAATATCACTTTTTTGTCTGCAGGCTAAGAGAAAACAGTGATTCCTATGAATCATTTGTGAAAGATCATTTTGGTCAAAAACATCCTTCACGAACATTACAAAACTCACAAAGCGCACTAAGTAATGTTACAAATGTTTCGAATTAGGGTTGTGCAGTGATGGATGACGAACATCACGATGGAGAGCCACCATCGTGATGGCACGCCCCCTCCTGTCAGAAACAGGCGCTGATCTTCTGTGGGCCTTGTAAACCTACAAACTTTGCAGGGATTGCACTGTAAATTAAATCTCGAATATAGCTAATATGCATGCTAGTTTAAGTAGCCTACCACAAGCCAGAAGACATGATGTGTTAGCCGTAATTATTAAAATAAAGACGCAGCGCTGCTCTGTTTCTGACGCGCGGGGCTCTCTCTCTCTCTCTCTCTCTCTCTCTCTAAAGCAGCTACTGTTTAACACCACGTGGTTTCGCTTTGCTTTTCGTACGGAAACTAAACAGTTTTAAAATGCCGCGATGGATCTCACATCAGAGCTGAGAGCACATGGGTTTGGATGTTCTCACGAAGGACGGAGAGAGGAGAGAGAGGAGAGAAAGAGGTGCAGAGGTACGAGGCTACGCGGACCGAGCGGCGCGTGGAGCAGCTTCAATAACGTAGGCTACGACGCAAACTTCTAAATATTGTCCCGTTCACCCACTGTTTCTTAAACATTACGTTAAAATTGAGCAAAAGCAAATAATAAGCTCTGAATTACATTTGTATTAGTGTGATAAGAGCCTTGTTATTGAGGAGCAGATGACGCGCTGAATAAGTCGTTCTCCTCTGAGACTTTTACGCACGAGTTTTAATGCATTTCTGTTCAAAATTCGTGTACCATGACTTCAGATTATGTTTAGTTTAGATACATTTATCCTGCAATCTCACATTTTTCCTAACATAAATAAAATGCAGCCTATATACAGGCTATGTAAATGTATTGAGTTGGACGATATCATTGTCCATCACGATGGTTCACTGTAAACATCGTCAACTGCCAATTAAGGGGACATCGCCCAACCCTATTTCGAATGACAGAATAAGGCCATTCATAAAACATCGTGTAAACCCAGCATAACATTAGCGCTGACTGGGACGGTGGTTTAGCCATTTATGGTTTTAAATGTGAGGAGCAGGAGTTTAAATTTGATTCTAAACTCAACAGGAAGCCAATGGAGAGACTTTAGCAAAGGTGTAATGTGTTCTCTTCTCTTGCAGCTGCATTTTGAACTAATTGAAAACTTTTTAAGGAACTTTTAGGACACGCTGCTAGCAGGGAGTTACAGTAGTCCAGCCTTGATGAAACAAATGCATGAATACGTTTTTCTGCATCACTTTTAGGTAGGATGTTTGGTATTTTAGCAATGTTGTGCAGGTGAAAGAACGCAATTTTACAAGCCTGGTTTATATGTGTTTTAAAAGACAGGTCTTGGTCAAACAGAACTCCAAGGTTACGCTAACATTATCCAGGGAGATATATATATATCTGCTGAGATAAAGACTCTCTTAGTTTTTGAGGACCTAATATAATAAGCTCGGTTTTATCAGGGTTGAGGAGGAGGTAATTTACAGTCCTCCAGGTCTTAATGGCTTTTACGCAGGAACTAAGTGTATTTTATCTGTCTGACCTGGTTTCATTGATAAGTACAGCTTTATTTCACAGAGTGAAATAAAGACGGAAAAACACCTTTCAAAACAGCGATACAAACACGTAATTTCATGGCCATAGCCCCACACGGAACAGCACAACTTTATATCACCAAAAGTTCACAAGAACCACCGCTAGCGGCTCGCCTTTCTCCGCTGTCTCCTCCGCCTCCTCCATCTCGGGGCTGAGGCCCGTCTCCTTTTCTTATTAAATCCACTGAAATACGTACGCTTCTTCGTGTCGCCGACTTTTATCTCCATTTGACAGAACTATAGCCAAGTTGAAGGCTTCGTAGTAGCAGTAGGAGCTTTGCACTGCGATGTTGTGACACTGTTGACCAATCGGGACACGCACATGTTTTCCCACGCTCACAAACACGTCCTATCTTTGCGAATTTGGGGTCAGTTTTTGAAACCGGAGGAGAAATGAAGCGTAGAGAGGACAGACGCGCTGTGTTATCAACAGTGTTGGGTGTAACGCGTTACTGTAATGACATTACTATTTTTGTAACATAGTAGTGTAACGCGTTACTGCGGCGAACACTGTAATGACATTACAATTACTTTCGAAAATATGATGTCGTTACTTAATTGCAGTGGCGGGCCGTGGGGTTTCAGTCAGGGCCTTCAATAGTAACCTGGGTTCACGCAGTCAAACGCATATAAACTGATCGACAATAGGCGTATGGATAAAACTGCCTTTTTGCGTGGCACTTCTTCACCAAAGGATGTATCAACAACGCAAACCAAAGCAGCGGTGCCTCCGACTACAAACAAAAGCAAAAACCTTCGGGAACACTCGTACTAACACTCGTAATAAAGGGATTATAAACTTACAGTTTGGTGCAATGTGAGATGTTTTTTTAGCGCTCGTAGTCCCGTACCTGTTCTCTGCCCGAGTCCCAGCTCAGCTGACGCGAGAAACTCTTCTCCTGTCCAGGGAGCCAAGCGTCTACGTCCCGCTGTGGTTCCCGCTGCTTTGCTCTGGAAGCTCGTCATAATGAAGGGGCGCAAAATATCCGTGATCAGTAAATCCACTTCATTTTGCCTCGTTCGGACGTAGGGGAAGCTACTGAGCTACTGCAGGCCCTGGGGGGCGTACTGTTAATGTATATCGAATTCTGATTGGCCGATAATTCTGTCAGTCACGCTGGCTGTCAATCATGTGTGCGGCCTGACAGGACCAGCAGAATCTGTTCTGAAGGCCCTGAGGAGGAGCAGCTCACCAGAGGTGTTTAAGGCACTTTTTGAGTAGGAAATTACAGTTACACCTCAACAAAACCAATATAAGCGACTTGACTGTACATTATATAAATAAATTAGAAATTAAATATACTATTTAGACATTTTACACTTTTTTTTCTTCATTTTGGTCAGGGCCAGCAGAGAAGGCCCTGCTGGCCCTGACGGCACACCGCTGCTTGACTGATAACCTACCGCAGCTCGATTTCCAGGAACCCAAGGTAACAACAAAGGCCGAATTAAATAAGACCTGTGGCATCTTTCGTTGTGGAGGATATGCTGCCCCTGACCTGTTACATAGCGTAGGGTAACATGATGTTTGACTTCAAACCTAGAATTTACATGACCCTGAATTTCAGGTATGATGTTTTAGAATAATGCAAAAGTAGTGTAACTAGTAATGTAACTAAGTTACTTTCCAAAAAAAGTAACTAAGTAATGTAAGGGATTACTTTTTTGAGAAGTAATGAGTAATATGTAATGGATTACTTTTTTTGAGTAACTACCCCAACACTGGTTATCAACATCAGCTGTTTGTCAGAATCGTGTAGTGTGTTCGCTCTTACGATTCTCAGTCGTTATGTGTGAACCCCCAGACGTTCTATAATCACACTTAATCCAGTCGTGTAGTGTGGACCTCCCATTCTATATAAAATTGTTTAAGACTAGAAACATCGTGTAGTGTGTGCTGATCTTTAGTTTGGGTCATCTTCTCTCAGCCTCAGTCCCTGCAGTCAGTGTGGCCTCAGAGGTTTATTTATCACTGTTATTTCTGCATTTATCGATGTCAAGCTGTTGCTTGAGTGGTTTAGCTTCTATGGCAGGTCAATTTATAAAATGGAGCTTTCAGCGTCCGAAAACTTGATCGACAAATAAAAGGTAATATATTAATAACATTATATATTATTAATATAATTATAAATAATATATTAATAATATATAATGGATTCTCATTATACAGACATGATAATTGGAATATCAATTAATAATAAATAGATAAATCTACAAAACACATGAAATCCAATGAATAAAAGGCACACTTTTCCAAACAACTCACACCGTGTAAAAAGGTGAACAACAGTGTCCAACATGCTAATGTGCACCTGAGGTCATGAGTGGCCTGATTCTGCTTGACCGGAGCACGACACCCAAGGGGGGGTGGGAGAGAGAGAGAGAGAGAGAGAGAGAGAGAGAGGGAGAGAAAGAGGGAGAGAGGGAGAGAGAGAGAGAGAGAGAGAGAGAGAGAGAGAGAGAGAGAGAGAGAGAGCGTAAAAACTGTAAAAACGTAGCTCAGGCTAAAAAACTTGTAACAAAGCCATATTTTGTTAAATGTGCAGCATTTTGTAATTCATTAGTAAAGCATAAAACATTTATTCTGTGTTACCAACTATTGTCAACATTATATCGCCCTGGGAATGTCTGTTTCTGAAGTGGTTTAACTCTACTCACTTCAGCTGCCTTTTTGAGGTGGGTACAAAACTGGACATGTGTGTGTGATGCTCTTTAAACCTGCCTCTGTTATTGTAAATGTCCATTAGTGAGTCCGATCATTTTACCGCTCAGCCTAATGATTTTGTTAAGTGGGTTGCGGTGAAAGGGGCTGAGGGATCCAAACCAAAGTGTAATATTAAATGTTACAACAGACTGAATGAAGCATTTATAAAAAGGTACCATATTTTCCGGACTATAAGTCGCTCTGGAGTATAAGATGCACCAGCCAAAAAATGCGTAATGAAGAAGAAAAAAACAAAGATAAGTCGCTCCGGAGTATAAGACGCACCAATCAAACATGAAAAACAACAGGCTGAATAGGCGTACGGTATGCTAACGTGACACATTGATGGTTAGCTACATGAAGCATAAACAATGAACTAAATAGGTGTCTGGTATGTTAACGTCACATAAACAGTTCAGATAACTATAGCATAAAGAACATGACAAACTCTCAATCTCGCTCCAAATCAATCGCCTTGGCAACTACCTGGGCACGGAGATGTAACTGCACGGTTGACAAGCCTCTCCCAACAGCATGTTTTCAAGCTCTCATCTGCGAACCCGTTCCTCTAGCTGTGGCCATCTAGCTTTTAGCCCGTGATTAGCTTGTTTTGTTTACTTCATTGCAGTAACCTCCGCTCTCTCGCTCACTCCAAACTTTCTTTCTGCTGCTCGATTAGCCTGCAGTGCCCACTAGTGGTGTGTGAAAGTATATATTTGAATTTTAAAAAATCACATAGTCGCTCCGGAGTATAAGACGCACCCCCCGCCAAAGTATGAATAAAAGTGCATCTTATAGACCCTTTAACTGCTGACATCATCAGTGACATCAGCTGGAGGCAGGAAGTGATCAGGAGAAATAAGATTAAACTAAAACTAGCGATTTTAAGTGTAAAACTACAACTGAAAAACGTGGTCCTGTTGTGGCTTAAGGTGCAAGAACAAGAGGAATGACATTTGAGACGATAAAATAAGATTTATCTGATATTTCCAAAAACAGTTAGAGATTTGTTTATTGTTACTATGACAACAGCTACAATGGAAATAGATAGGAATGGAGCTTCCTGCCTCCAGCTAATCCTGGAATGTTTACAAACAATTAAAGGGTCTATAGTCCGGAAAATACTGTAGTAAGGACTGACTGATGGACTTGAAGCTTATGGAGTTCCCTTCAAAAGTCTTTGCTGATACACAAACATTTGTACACTATCGGGCTGAGATGTAAATTTATGATTTATTGTCGTGCCGAGGTAATTGTGTTTCATCACGCTCTATTGTATTATTGTTGAGGTGAAGTGTGGGTGGGTTATGATGTCCCTGCCATAGATTTTCATCTATGGCCAGTTCTTTTATTTTGGATGTGTTGAGGTTAAGATTGTTGTATTTGCGCCATTCTGCAAGTACAACTATCTTATCCTTACACTGATTGAAAGAAAGATCACAGAGTCACAGGAGAAAAACTATTTGGTAACAGGCAAGTTTCAACACGTGTGAAGTCCCCATTCGATTCAGTATTACAACGAGCCTTCTGGAGTCACTCCTTGCCACTAGGGGCTGGTATCGTAGCAGTGTCAACACTCCATGAGAAGAAGTGCTTTCCTCACGCATTGGAAACAACTTCCATAGGGTCTACCCAATGGGTGAGGAAAGCTCTTCTCTTGGTCCTCAAGGCAGGGAGCTGACATTGCTGTAATACCACCCCGTGGTGGCCAGGGGCGACTCCCAAAGACACTTGGTAAACAGCGTTCTTATGTAGCTTTGGGCCTCGTTTGCACTGATTCTGGCTCCAAAGAGCTATTTTTTGTTATAAAAATTGCTATGACCCATGTGACAACACTGGGGTAAGTGTCATACTATTAACCACGCTGTTTTTTGTATATTAGAAATAAAAAGTGGAGGCCTATACATCTACTGTATGACTGACAGGCTCTGGAGCACTGAAGTGCTGGTAGACGCCTTTTAGACCTTTTAAGAAACAGGCTTCGTATGAGGAGATTGAGCAGCTATGTAAATTTCACAGACCACACGGGATCATTACTATGAATGGGCCTGAATGGATAATCATTGATCTCTTCTTTTCTATATCTATGGATCTACCATTGAAACACCACCACAATGACTCAAATTGCCATTTCTCCGGATAAAAAAAAGATAACAACTTTAGTTCCCTAGTTTTCTCTTAACACAAAATGTACATAAATGTTTGCAGATTGTGTTCAAGATTCTCAGAGCCAACAGGAAACTTCCTTAGAATCTCACTGGACCACTAAGGTTGCATAATTTTGAAAAATAAAAATTGGAGAAAAAAAGGTAATGCCAATCATTCCATGTTTTCAGTCATAGGCCTAGCTCAAAAGCCCAGCACACTCTGGCCTGTTGGTCGGTGCTGGGGGATAGTCTGAGATGACCAGGCCTTACTTTCGGCCTCATCTGTGAATGTAGAACACGTCCACACATCTGTCATCTGTCTTTCCCACAGGACCTTCAGCAGCCAATCTAGAAGCAGGACGGCTGAGGCGGGCCAATCAAGCAGAGCAATGTGGGGGCAGGGCGGAGTCTCAGCGCTGTTTGTGTCACTGCTGCTGTGCACGTGCATAGTTGCCATCGAGGTGCCACAGGACCGTAAGTCCCCTCCATATGTAGTTCACTACTGTCACTATTCACTCTCCATATGCAGTTCACTACTGTTCATCTATTCACTCTCTATATGCAGTTCACTACTGTTCATCTATTCACTCTCTATATGCAGTTCACTACTGTTCACCTATTCACTCTCATATGTAGTTCACTACTGTTCACCTATTCACTCTCCATATGTAGTTCATACTGTTCATCTATTCACTCTCCATATGTAGTTCACTACTGTTCACCTATTCACTCTCTATATGCAGTTCACTACTGTTCACCTATTCACTCTCCATATGTAGTTCACTACTGTTCACCTATTCACTCTCCATATGCAGTTCACTACTGTTCATCTATTCACTCTCTATATGCAGTTCACTACTGTTCATCTATTCACTCTCTATATGCAGTTCACTACTGTTCACCTATTCACTCCCCATATGTAGTTCACTACAGTTCACCTATTCACTCTCCATATGTAGTTCATACTGTTCATCTATTCGCTCTCTATATGCAGTTCACTACAGTTCACCTATTCACTCTCCATATGTAGTTCACTACTGTTCACCTATTCACTCTCTATATGCAGTTCACTACTGTTCATCTATTCACTCTCCATATGTAGTTCACTACTGTTCACCTATTCACTCTCCATATGTAGTTCACTAATGTTCACCTATTCACTCTCCATATGTAGTTCACTACTGTTCACCTATTCACTCTCCATATGTAGTTCACTACTGTTCATCTATTCACTCTCTATATGCAGTTCACTACTGTTCATCTATTCACTCTCTATATGCAGTTCACTACTGTTCACCTATTCACTCCCATATGTAGTTCACTACAGTTCACCTATTCACTCTCCATATGTAGTTCACTACTGTTCACCTATTCACTCTCCATATGTAGTTCACTACTGTTCACCTATTCACTCTCTATATGCAGTTCACTACTGTTCACCTATTCACTCTCCATATGTAGTTCACTACTGTTCACCTATTCACTCTCTATATGCAGTTCACTACAGTTCACCTATTCACTCTCTATATGCAGTTCACTACTGTTCACCTATTCACTCTCCATATGCAGTTCACTACTGTTCACCTATTCACTCTCTATATGCAGTTCACTACTGTTCACCTATTCACTCTCTATATGTAGTTCACTACTGTTCACCTATTCACTCTCCATATGTAGTTCAATAATGTTCACCTATTCACTCTCCATATGTAGTTCACTACAGTTCACCTATTCACTCTCCATATGTAGTTCACTACTGTTCACCTATTCACTCTCCATATGCAGTTCACTACTGTTCACCTATTCACTCTCTATATGCAGTTC